>VXAV01000279.1:8359-48723 GCA_013399715.1 Alectura lathami
AAAAAAAAGTCTGAAATTGTAGCCAAGTAGAAATCTTAGCCAATGATCTGGAAAATACAAAGGCAAAAATGGTCCTGGCAGTACTTGGTTCAGGATGTACCATACGGCGTTGGAAAACGGAGTTTTGTTCTGGGCTCTTGTTTCTTGCAAGGTGTCAGACAAGTGGGATTTGTGTACCCATTGTCTTCTCCGGTTTTAAAATGTGAGTCTGTGGGCAGGATTTGGAAAGAGCATATGCTTTAGGACCTGTTTCCAGCTAACTTATGTTCTAGAAGTGTTTTTGAGTTTTTGCTATGGTCAGCCAAGGAAGAGAAAATGTGAGAGTCCTAAGATGCAAAGGAACTCATCACATTGGAAGACCTGCGGTATGCCTTCTGAACAGAAAAGTGGTATCTTTGTCTTCACTGTCTGAAGAACTGGAGGTCAGTAGGCTCCTTCAGATTTCCAAATGAAAGGTGGTGTTGATGTATGCCCAGCCATACAGTTCCAGCTTCCAAAAAGCATGTTTTACTGTCCTTTCTAATAGGACATGGGGGGAAGGAAATGAGAAGAGGGCAGATGTTCCAGAACAGACCGCATTTTTTTCTCCTTACCAAGTAAAGGACTAAGAAGCTGAGCTTCGGTTTTTTCCTTGAACGCTAATTTTGCAGCTTAATGGCAGGAAGGAGATGGTAAAAATCAATTCCATTTTCTGGCAGTAATCTGGACTGCATATATATGATATGAATTCTTTTTATCACTAAAAAGCTCACTAATGATTTGCTTGTAGGCACATTGCCAAAATGCAAAGATTTTGGGCCAGTTCACAAATAACTGCGATCCTCAAGCTTTGCAGTCTGTTTGCGTTATGCCTTCCCAGCACACTAGAAATGGGAGTAGTGGAGAAGGGAAATGAGTGGTTTTTAGCTTTGAGTCACTGGACAGACTGCCATGAGTACAGGCTTTGATTCAGTAAGGGAAGGGACCTCTGTTCCTCCAGTCCTTGAGGATTACTGATTCAGTCGCCCCATTCCAGCTGGTCATTGTGTGGCGCTGGGGAGAGAATTGTGGGGCAGCTTCAAGGCACAGCAGTTCTTACACACCATCCTCACTTTTCTGTAAGGCGTGGTCTTGGAGCCTGAAGATTTCTTTGGTTTCTAAGATTGTGCAGGTTATCATAAGGAGCATCTCATCCAGACCTTCAGTGAATTATTGATAATGTTGGAAACTGAGAATCCTGACGGTGGAAATCCATTAGCAGAGAAGGTCAGTAAATGGCAGTGTGGAAAATGTCTGAAGTTTGTTGAGTCAGAATGAAACCCAATTTGTTTCTTATTAATGCACTTTCTAGGCCAGCAGGACACATACCTGTTTTAGAACGATCTGAAACCTATTTGCATCTGCATTGCCTGATGCCTTTCTCGCTGGAATTAGTAGGATAATCTAGGCAGTGAGTGTATCTAATGCCACTCTAGGATTTGCCCAAAGGCGATCAGTATTTATACCAAACATTTGATATAAAATAAGAATTGTCCAAACTTGTTCAGGGGTGCTGCTTACCAGAAGGGTGAATGGAGGCGAGCAGCCTGCATGAGTGACATGGGTTATCTGCAAAGATTTGTCTGGTCCGTGCAGTTGTTCTGGTGTGGGTAAAGGCCGGGTCGTACACAGCGTACCACGTATTACACAGCAGAGATCTGTGTTCTGGATGAACAGAATCGGGTCAAGAATGATGTGGGGGGTTGGGGGGACCTCTGAAAGGTGAGGTTTCAGTGGCACCTGGAAGCTTTCTCCTTACTCAGAGGAGAGCTGTGCTGTGTGACCTGCACAACAAGATCTTCTCTTCACACAAAGCTCAGGACAAGGACTCAAACATCACTGGTAATAATTCAGGAGCAGGTTACATGAGGTTGTATACTAGGTTCCCAATCAGGTTGGACTGCATGGTTGAGAACCAAACGTGGGCCTTGATGTGGGGATAGGAAGGAGAATGTGCTGTAGCATGTGGAGTGGAGGAGGCCAGCCTCCGTGTGGATTGTGGGGTTTTCTTGGCTTGGTCACGAGGTGTGGCAGCTTTCTATGTCAAGCCTGAAGGATACAAAAGGCTCATTCTCCCCTTTCTAGCTTTCTCCCACTTGTTGCCTTGGAAGCTGGGGACTTGAATGGAGTCTCTGGGCTGTGAGCATTGTGAGCTAACCAAAATGCAGGGCATTTTCCATCTCTCCCCTCACCTCTTTTTTTTTTTTTTTCTCTCCCAAAATGGAAAACTACAGTGCATCATGACACATACGCTGGGGATACGGATGTGGGATATTTCTCTTTATTTTAATTTTGCTTAAAACTTTGATGGCTTTTACTTGATAGCTTGCTTTTGTCCAGCTGAAAGAAGTTGCATGCTAGTTTCTGGAATACATGGAAATTCTGACAAAGGGGTAAATGTCTGTTACTGGATTACGAGCTGAGCAGAAGTTTCAGCTGAGCAGAATAGATCTTCAGATTCCAACTAGAAATTGAAGTAAAACATTTGTAACAAGGTAAATGATTTCTTTCCTTGTCTTGCTTTATTATTTTAAAATGGCTGATATGTTATAGTGGTATTAAACTATACGTGGTGGCACTGAAACATAAAATAGGCAGTAATCCTTCCCTAGAGGTGAGTAGGCTGCAAGCCTCAGGCTCCATATCTGGACTTTAATGAAGCATAACATACAGAGGAACAGTACTTTCTTCCAGACCTGGTGAAAGCATGTGCAAAATGAATCAGATGTGTGAGCTGTTCTCAGATATCTGAGAAAGTAATGATTTTTTGGCTGGTTATTTTGAATTCCTCAGTACAGTACAAGGAAAGAAGACTTATTTGCCAACACCTCAAATAATCAGAGTTCTGTATGGAAAACAGCAACGCCTTTCTCTCTTCATCTTCCTACAAAACTTTTTTTTTTTCCCCCCAGAGTTCTGAGGATAACAACCACAACGATGAGTCACCTCCAGAAGACGAAGGGTTTATGGGTATGTCACCTCTTCTACAAGCCCATCATGCCATGGAGAGAATGGAAGAATTTGTGTGTAAGGTAAGGGCACGTGGAAACTGCCAGAGTAATTTCCTTGTTTATGAAGTTCCAGTAGCCAGCAGACGGTACCTGCAGCAACTGTGCTGCTAATTTGAGGAAGAGCAGCTACGCACCATTATCTCCTGTTACAACTAACAACATCATTACTTGTTGGGATCTCAGTCCATCGTAAATGAAAAACTATAAAGCATGGAACAATAGGGACTATAAAAGATGTTAAAACTGACCATGCAGCTGAGGAGCCTTTGAGAATCACCTGTGAGTGCAAAGCAGGATAAAAGCTGCCTGTTTCTGGTGTTTCTGATTTAAGGCACTTTCATTCACAAGGTCACTTTCTTCCTGGCTTCTTCAGGCTTGCTGATATTTTCCTTTCCTGGCACCCTCTGCATCCATTCTAGAATAAGCTTTGACTCAAGTAGAAAAGGAGAATGTATTAAAACTATATCCAAGTAAATCCATTGTAGATTTTGTAATTGATAACCTTGGCTTGATTTTTGTTATTTTTTTAAAGCCACAGGGTGTGTCTGTACCAGTCCTGTCTTGGTGAGAGGGGTGCTGTCTCTTTGTATATTTGTTCCTGATGGTTTTTATGAACTACTATTATTTTTACTGAGGGACCCTAGTTGCTTGGTGTTCCTTTGTGTGTGGGTTTAATTTTTTTCAATTCATATTTTCTATTTTTAGATGCTTTGTAGGGTGAATTGTATAAAATTACTCCCTCCTGCTGTTCCTACCTCGATTGAAATCTTTGTTTTGTGAAGTAAGCCAGTTGATTTTTCTTGCTGGATGTATCTAAGCACCTGTTCTTTAACTGGGGTGGTCATTCTGATTACTTTAGTTTTGCTTTTGTGAAGGAGGAGGGAGAGTGGATTTAAAAAAAACTCAGCTCTTGATGTTGAAACTGAAATAAGAATGCAGCTTTTTGAACTTAGTGTTGCAGGATTCTCCAGGCTCGTTCCTGTGTTACTAACCAGACGTCAAACGCAACGAACACTGCAGAAACACCCGCGGTACATAGAGCCCTTCCTTGCTAACCCTCTGCTTGGCAGCGCTGCTTCTGAAGCCAAACTGAAGACAGCATGTCTCTTATCTCACGGAAGCAGTGCTGAGAACTGCTGTGCACGCTTTTTTCATTGGGAACCAGCTACAAGGATAGCGTGCACGTATTCCCTCTCCCTTTAAAGAAGAAATCTGATGGAATTGACAGTCATGAACCTGTTGCCCTAACTGATCTGTTGCCGTTCTGAGAGTGTTCCGCATAGGGGGTTGGATGCTTCTTAATGGGCTCTTGCCACTTCGTGTTTTCTGGCCTGTTTTAGTGCTCATGGGTAGCCTTTTTACTAGACTGCCCCCAGATGCTAGCAGGTATCATAGTCAGGTTGTCTTGTGGCTGGCAGGATGGGTTTTTACATGCATTAATTTACTGGGGAGAACTAGGTTTCTTAATTAAATGGAAGGAGTGATCTGCGAAAATCTGCTGCATAACAGAATGTGGAAATGAATGAAATGTGCTCCCTTCATTAGCAGCTAAAAAAAATTAAGTCCAGTGTGTACTTGTTCAGCTGCAGCAGGAGAAACACGTTGTGATGATAGTGTTTTGAATAGGGAAGAGTGACTGAAGTGTTATATTTCAAGAGTAAAGCTTTTTCCCCAGAGACATACCATCAAAACCTTTTCTGTTTGTTGCACGGTATCTCTAGCACTTTCACTAGTCAGGGTGTTCTGACTTCTGCCGTGCCTTATTGCAGCTCCATTTCCTGTCTTTAACCAAAACCTTCCCACCTGTAGGTATGGGAGGGCCGATGGAGAGTCATTCCCCACGACGTTCTACCCGACTGGCTGAAGGACAACGACTACCTGCTGCACGGACACAGGCCACCCATGCCTTCCTTCCGGGCTTGTTTCAAGAGCATCTTCAGAATACATACAGAGACTGGTAACATCTGGACACACCTTCTAGGTATGATAGTTTGCTCTGATGCTAACTGGTCTCCCTGCTTTCTTGGAGGGTAAGGTGTGGCTGTGGTCAGCAGTGCTGTTCCAGTAGTAACCTGTTAAATTAGCTTGGTGTCCCTCTCCTTATTTTCTCCCACCAAGGCTGGACGGGATTTTCTTTGTTATGGCATTCAATGCAACTGAATGAATTAATGATTTCCTGACCATTAATGAATTACTGGTAGATATTCATTATTTCCAAGTTTTGAAGTGTTAATTGAGAAATTTTTTTTTGCTATTGGAATGTGCTTCAGTTGCAGCTTGCATGAGTGGTCTTCAGCTTGCAAGGAGCCCCGAAGGGAAAAGATTTCTTTGAACTGTGCTACTTTGATTTTACATTCTATAACAGATTTTTTTTTTTTTTTGTAATTGTGTGACAATGTGCAGCTAGTTCTCAGGATTATTGCAAAGTCAGTAAAAGTAGAGTCCATAGAAGCCTGCATTGCTTCGGTCTGAGACAAAAACGTGGTTGTAACTGAAGCATGGAAGAACCTTATTCTGCACGTGTGCTGCTAGCTGTGGGGTAGTTCCTCTGCTTACTACTGCTGTGCAGTAAAGCCATGCTTTGTGAAAGAAAAGCTTTCAGTCTGCATGAACCTGACACCTCTGTGCCTTACATTTCTTCAGGATGCGTGTTCTTCCTGTGTCTGGGAATCTTCTACATGTTCCGGCCAAACATGTCCTTTGTAGCACCTGTGCAGGAGAAAGTGGTTGTTGGATTGTTCTTCTTGGGAGCTATACTCTGCCTCTCCTTCTCATGGCTCTTCCACACAGTTTATTGCCACTCAGAAGGTGTTTCCCGGCTCTTCTCCAAGTAAGTGCCTCGAAGGCAGGGTAAGCCAAATAGGAAACAGTTGGAAAAACAGGGCTGGAATCTGTGCCTGGCACCCCTGCGTAGGAGTGGTTCACTACATGGCTGCTGCGTGTGTTCTGGAACAGCGCTGAGCAGAGGTTCAGGCTCGCTGCAGCTTCTCACCAGTGTTTGTTTCAGCATGGGCTTTCGTTCTGCTGTTCTAGTCTTAAAACTGTTCCCTTTCCTGCCGTTCAGCAGGAGCGTGCTTCCATCTTGTTGCTTGTAAGTGATACACCTGGAGCTTAGTTGTCGGGCTTTGAATTTTAAATGCTATTGTTGGTACTTGTCATTTCAATTATTCTGGGGAACTCTGAATCTTAAAACTTCCTTATACAAGACAGCTCTACAATGTGTATCAAGGTGTTGTGGTTGTTTGGTTTTGCCACACATTCTTTTGTTGGCTAGCTGCTAAACATCTCAAGTTTCTGAAGATTACTCAGTCTGGGATTGGGTAATCTGCCAGACCACCTCTAGAGTAATGCAGCAATTAAAATCCCCTACCAAAGAATTAACTCTCTTCTTTTGTAGGAGCATTTTGTCAGGGTGTGGTAAAAAGCAGTGGCTGTGGGAATTCCTTTCTTCATTGTTGTCTAGAAAAACACCTTGGCTGAAAAATTATGACACTCTTCGCCAGTGATCACTTAGCTGATGCCTAACTCATACTCGTCAGATTGCGAAGAGTTTGTGTTGGCTGTGTTCTGGCAACACACTGCGTGCCCTGCTTTGTGCTCAGAGTGCTTTGTGCTGCTTTTTCCCTCATGCAAAGCTTAAATCTCGGTTTCCTTCAAAAGGCCTTGATCTAAAGGCTGCTGTATGTATTGCTGACGACTGTCCAGAACTGACCTTATGTGCTATCAAGATGATGCATTGCTGTAGGAGGGCACTGGTGGAGGAGTTGTGGTCAGGAAGTGAGTTGCAGGGAACTTCATTTTGCAGTGAGAAGTAAACCGCTGCTCTGCTTACGAGTGTTGGTGTGAGAACTTCCACAGGTTGGCATTTCCTATCAAACCCGTTTTTGTTTCCTTCTAGGCTGGATTATTCTGGCATTGCACTTCTCATAATGGGCAGCTTTGTACCATGGCTGTACTACTCCTTCTACTGCAACCCGCAGCCTTGCTTCATCTACTTGATTGTGATCTGTGTCCTGGGCATCGCAGCCATAATCGTCTCACAGTGGGACATGTTTGCAACCCCTCAGTACCGGGGTGTAAGGGCAGGTAAGACCCGAAATTGTTTTGCTTCTTGTCTGCCTTCTTTTCCTTCCCACTTGTCACATGGAAAAACAGTCCTGAGAAGACTTAGAGAGAGCTTGATTTTAGAGAGCAGTAATATTCTCAGATTGCAAACCTGATGGCTTTTTTTTGTAGCACTGCTTGTAGCCAACTGGATGCACAGGTAAGGGCTGGTGCAAGTCCTGGAAGTGCATTCCTGAACTGGACAGTAACACATGCAGTAAGAGAGGTAGCGCAAAGTATTTCTAGCTATGCCTAGCCACTTTGCTCACAGAAAGTGGCTGGCTGCTGGGCCTGTGTAAGTGTATAATCCTTCTACTGTTTGGTTGGGTTTTGTAACACCAGGCTCAGAGGCTAGCAGGTCACTGAAGGATTGAATTAACCTGACTGATCTGCCTTAGATGTGTTTAAGACAAAGATCCTTCACGTGGGTGAAGGATGAAGACAAATTTGGTTTCGTATCCTAGGGCAGGAAGTAAGAGAAGCTTGCAGTGGGCAGCTCTGGAATATGGTGAGCACGGTTGGGTTGAATAGTGAGATTTCTTGTCACTTAACCTCAGTGTGCTGTCTACAGTAAATCCAGCTTTCCTGTGCAAGCTATCAGTGTACCTTCAGAGAGTTCAGCCTTCCAAACCTAAAATCTGTGGATGGGGTGTGATTTATTTCCCCCTATCTGCCCCCCACTCCATCNTCTGAGTAAACCATGTTCTCATATGTGGCAGATGAGCCACAGCTGATGCATCTGTTTCCAGGATTATTTGCACAGAATACGACAAATAATGTCTTTGTTGTTTCCCCTTGTTGTCCTGCTGTTGAGAGACTGTGGTGAGGTGTGATATAGTTCATGTGGTCTCAGTGCCCTCTACAGTCCCACTTGTGTAACTGGTGTAATGTGCGCTAGAGCTGGCAGACACCACTGTGAAGTGGAAAACTTCAGTGTCTGCAGGAATGTACAGTCAAGTAGCTTCAGGTGTATGAAGGAAACCTGTGCATTATTTAACTTTCCCCTCTGGTAAAGCTAACCCAGGGACCTCCAGCTTCAAGAGTTGTCACCTTTCTGCTGCTTTGGCGAATACCGAGTTTGCCTTCCATTGTTTTTCTATTTTTTTTTTTCTTGTCTCCCTTTTCCGCCAGTGTGTTCAAACCTGACTCTCCCACATTTTCTTTACCTCCCAGGAGTATTTCTAGGTCTGGGTCTTAGTGGGGTTATTCCCACCCTGCACTTTGTCATCTCTGAGGGGCTCCTGAAAGCAGCCACAATGGGGCAGATAGGCTGGCTGGCACTCATGGCATGCCTGTACATCACTGGTGCTGCACTATATGCTGCCCGCATCCCGGAGAGATTCTTCCCTGGCAAGTGTGACATCTGGGTGAGTCTACAGAATGACTGGATGAGGAGACCAATGTGAAAGCTGGTTGCCCTTGAGGCTGGAGGATGTTCTGTCCATGTTTTTGTTTGTTGTCCAAGTCCTAAACCTCTGCCCAAGGCCTGTACGTCTTAAGTGGCCAAACAGCTGTGGGCTCACTGAGCCCAGCTCAGTGCCTCTCTTGCTGAGTTACCGCAGGCTAGCTGGTCTGAGGTGACTGCTGGAGTGCAAGTTCGCCCCAGCACATGTACGAGATAGCTTCAGTAGACGGGCAAGAAACTTCAGAACCCTTTTGTTTCTTTCATACCTTCACCATGTCTGGCTTGTCACTGCGTGGGGCCGGTGGAAATGCTGGATAGAGCTGGTACGCTCTGAAGGGGTCTCCAGCCCAGGAGAAGGTGGGGTGGGCAAGTGGGCGGGGGGGAAACTTGAGGTGAGGGTTAGGATCATGAAGACTGGAGTAGAAGTCTGTGGGGAAATGCAGAGAAAGAAACAAAGTAGTGCAAGAGTAGAGACCAGAGGGAGACAGACCTCTGGGGAGAGGTGCAAGGCTGCTGTGCTGCCCTTAGAAGTTTAACACCCCTGAAGAAGGTTAGAAGTGAGTGGGGCTGGTTGGTTCGAGTGGCTTCTGCACAGCACCAGTTTGCGAGGAGTGAACATCAGAGACATTGTATTGTGTAACTGGCCCAACCGAACCTTGTTACAATAGTGAGAGAGGCTGCGGAAGCACTGCTGTACCACCTGCTTCCCATGGAGACTGCAAATACACATTTATAGAATTTCTCATGAGCCATACCCGTGTTGGTATGGCTTCCCTCAAACAAGGCCATGCTTTGTCATGTATCCCCCTCCTGGTTTTCATTCTGTTGTGCTGTAATCGATAGCATCCTGGGCCTCCACTGAGAACATCTGGTTGTTCTGACGTTTCAGCCTACCATTTTCTTCTGCTCTGTTTCTTTGTGACAGAGAAACAAAATAACTATGTTCTGAAAATGTGCTCAGTGCAGCTTGTACCCGTGCCCAGAGCAGGGTTCGTACCTGTCAGCTGCAGGAGATGGCCCTTTCTATCAACAGCCAGCCAGTGGGTGCGGTTGAGGGGCTAATTAAAAGTCTGCTTTTCAAGCCTTTTGCCCAATGCTGTGAAGTTATCCCTGCCCCTAACAAAGATCCGCTGTAGCATTGATGTAGCATGTGTCGAGTGGTCAGCTGGTGAGGGTGACTGGAGGAAAGGGTTGCAAGGTCTCAGGTGGAGCATCTGCTTTTCACGAGTGACAGCAGCAGAGGGATGGGCTTGATGCACAGCCTAACTTTGCAGCCTGTGGTCAGAGGTACTGCTGGCGTTACTGTGTCCTCCAGCTGAGCGCGTGGCTTTGTTGGAGAGGGGTAGCCCTGGGACCCGAAGTGCCCCGGCTGAGCATGGGTGTTTTGTCTCCCCCAGTTCCACTCCCATCAGCTGTTCCACGTCTTCGTCGTGGCTGGCGCCTTTGTGCATTTCCACGGGGTCTCGAACCTGCAGGAGTTCCGTTTCACGCTCGGAGGAGGCTGCACAGAAGAAGAGGGGGGGATGCAGTAAAGCCGGGCTGCAGCCCGAGGTCGCAACCAAAACAGCACCGCCGGCACGGGTGAAGCAGACAGGCTCGTGAAGTCATACCTAAGGAGAATCCAAGTTTCAGCTGATGGAGCGTGGAGCTTCACGGGGATTCTGACTAACCAAGAGAAAATCTATACCTCAAGCAATGGAATGAATCAATTTGAAGACCAGGAAATTCTGAAACCCTAATTTATTCTTGGGATCTACAGATTGAGCTACAGAGGACCCTTTCCAAATCGGCTTCTGTTCAATGCCATATTTATTTGTAGAAGTGGGGAGGGATAGCTTAGCGGTTTGCTTTTTTTAAAAAAGAAATTAAAAAATCAAGGTTAAATTTATATCCTCTTGGAGGGTTTGGGAGTTGATTTTAGATGCTCTTTTGGGAGAAAAACAAATTGTAAATAAGATTTCTAACTTTCTGTTTAAATAAAATTTATATAAATGTTTTAAACAATGGGTGGGGGGGGGAGGGTTTTGTAAAGAATGCAACATGCAAGTACCACACACTGTTTCAATTTTGCACAAAATAAATGATTGCAGGAGGACCAGGTAAAATTCCCAGGAGAGTGAATCATGTTGGCCCTGCAGATTGTCCTGGTGGCCAGTGTGCCCTGGGCAGTGTGGGGTCCTGGCCAGCACTTGGAGTGGGGTCAGTATGTGTGCACAGGTGTAGCAGAGGCTGCGGCAATCAAGCTGCCATTCAGGTCACAGCTCAAAAGATGCAGCTGTGCCCTGCCTGTGTGTGTGGGACAGCTGCCTTCCAGGTGTGCTTGGCCTGTGTGGTGATGGTGGATCTCACAGGAGGTGTTTTGGGTCTCATCGTGTGTGCGCAGCATGGTGGGATAACCGCTTGTGGAGTGGCGAAAGGCCTGACTCCATCAGTGCCTGCCCTTACCCAGGGGCTGGAGCTGCCGGCTGAGGGCCTGCCCTGTGCTGTGAGCAAGTGGCGGCAGTGAGCTTGTCACAAAGCAGTTGAGCATGTGAGAGAAAGCAGAGATGGGGTTAAGGTGGGCTGGAAAGAGGAAGCTGTGTGCTCCAGGGCTTGGAGTGAGCGTTGCTGCAGACCTCAAGCACGTTACCTTCTCGTGTGTCAGGCCCCATATGCCGGGGGGTTTGCAGGTTTTTCTTTTCAGGAGGAAAAACCCACAACCAGCCCAATGCAGTTCCATTTTTTTTTTTTTCTTCAGGTCTGCTTCCCATCTGTGCTTTAGCAATGGGACTGCTGGTATTTCTTAAACCTGAAACTGAGAGTTCAGCTGGATTGCTGTGGAGCAGACACACCTCCTATATAAGGGGAGGCATACACCCTTCTCTTGCTTAATTGATGTAGCTTGATCTTTGGAGCCCAGTCAGAAGCCAGACTGAAGGAGAATCTTTGGAGTTGTAAGATGAAACTTGAACGTCTTGTTTGTTATGGCACAGGTATTGCTTGGAGTGCTTGGCTAGAAATTCGGAGCAATTACCTCTCACAGATGAGTTAAACAGCTCATAAAATGCTGTAGTTCACAAGGAAGGAAGGTAAAAGGTTGTGTGTTTTTTTTTTTTTTTTTTAAAGACTCCTGCAAATTTTAATTGTTATCCTTCAAGGGGAAAAAAATGTGGATTGCAAAGATCTTCCAGTATGCTGGTTATCACTGAGTGTGTTTGGGGAGTTGCTTTGCCTGTTGGAGTCGAGCAGAAGCAGAATGCCTTCCTAGAGCTGGCTGGGTCTTAAGCTTCCCCCCTTGACTGGAGACTTTGTGAAGCCTCTGAGAGCAGGGCCAGCTGCAGAAGGGTGCTGCAGCAGTCTGTGAGCTCAGTAGGATCGCTGTGCTGGATGCCAGGAGGGCTAGAGGGAGCCTATCACAGGCTGTGTGTACTAAAATGAAACGAAGAGCAGTATTAACGGGGTGCGGGGGCTGGCAGCGCTGGCACCCCCAGTGCAGGCGTAGGGTTGCCAGGCAGGAAGCAAGCTGGTGGCTGAGGGAGGCACGGAACATATCAGCATCAGGCTCGTCTGTAGGGCGCTTCGGGACACCTCTGTACCAGTACCAGCAGAAGGGGCAGGCTCCATCCTGCATTGTCCCACGTTCACTCCTTGAAGGGTGATTGTAACCTGGTCCTACGCAGCACAGAACTACTATGGAAACACAGTGCTCCACCTGCTGTTCTTAACCCAGTCGGTCTCTCCCTTCAAGAAGTTTGTGTGTTCCAATAAAAGCAACCTAGCTGTGCACTTTTCTGTAGCTCTTGCTGAGAACTCTTCCCAGGTTGGCACCTGAATGCCTTACTCTCAGCAGTCAGAGGCTTGCTTGCTCTGTGTGCAGGTTATTGCCATAGAATAGTTAGGACCTACAGCTTCTTTCCTTCCCCATTAAATAGTGGCCTTGTTCAGTATATTTCTTTTTAAAAATTGCTTACTGTTGAAAGCAATGAAGCACATTCTGGGGTTTTGATCGGTGGGGACTCTGGTGGTGGTTCCATATAAGATGGGATCTTACTACTTGCTGTATTCTTAACTTCTGCTAATAAAAGAACCAAATGGAACATTGTCTCACGTGGTCTTCCTGTGCTGGGTGTGAAGCTTGAAAGGGTCACACTGGCTTTCTTCCCTCTCTCCTTCCTCCCTGCCTGCTCACCAGGCACACAAGGGACCAGAACAAACTGGTCAAGGAGCCAGACTGGGTTGGAGCATGGTGGAAGGGACAGGGACTGTGGTTTGTGCACAGTGTTGGGAAGTAGGTGAGGCACCTGCTGGTGCTGAGGAGGAGCATGGGCAGGAGGAGGGTGGGTGCTGGAGACCTTGGCTGGTTGTGGGCGTCTTGGCTCAGTTGGGTTTGGGAGAGCTCTGGGCGGGGGGGCTGGAATTACTGATGCAGAGGAAACGCCTCCCAGCCTGTACCCCTGCAGCGGACTGGTGCCAGCTCCTGGTGCGCTGGTGGGGTGGGAAGGAGCCGCGCTTGGCTGAGGTGGGAGTGGGGCTGGTGCTGGCCCGAGCAGCCCAGTGCCCTGAGCAGAGCCTGGTGCTGCTTCAGCTCTGCTCTGCAGCTGTCAGCAAACATCTGAGTCTGGGCACCTACAGCGCTGCTGTTTATCAGTTACTGGGCGCCAGGTATGCGTTTTGCAGAGACTTGGAAGGGAGCCAGCTCCAGTAAACAACCCAGGTCAGCTTGACAGCTCAGGGTGGGGTTTTTTTTTGTTTGTTTGTTTGTTCGTTTGTTTTTCAAATGCAAAGCAAATTCAGCATCAGATTACACAAGTTACA
The DNA here is from genome assembly GCA_013399715.1 of Alectura lathami. NCBI lineage: Eukaryota > Metazoa > Chordata > Aves > Galliformes > Megapodiidae > Alectura > Alectura lathami. The sequence continues at coordinate 21,692 of VXAV01000279.1, forward strand.
CTAAAAAAAGCTACCGCATTGGAATAGGAGTAGGGTTTGTTTTCAGAAATTGGGATGATACTTTAAGGCTGCCCAGGCAGTCTAAAGCTGTGTGTCCTGCTGCTTCCGCACGCAGCTGTGGCCGTGCTTTGTCCTCTCCCTGCGGTCACTTCCTTCGTTCTTTGCTGAGGGTGGATTGTCCTCAGTGTGGATTGGGGTGCTGCAATCAAGGTGAACACCTAAGGCTGTTGCCTAACTTTTTGAAACTAACTTTTTTCTTTTTCCCCTGCCTGCTCTGTGCCATCAAGCAATCTGAGCCAGACTCCCTGCTGGTCAGCGCTTCTCTATTTGCCTTGAGTGCTCCTCAGGTCTCGGTTCTGGGGGCTGCTTTCCAGAAGTGCTGAGCACCAGCTGATACGCTTTGAGTGAAGTCCCATGAAGTCCCTTACACAAAGCTGCTCCTTGGAGAAGATCCCAAGGTGCAAATTGCTGTGTATGGAGGAGGAGTACCAGCCTCGATCTCATGGCAGCATCGAGTGCATCACATGTGATCATCCTCGAGCGCTTCAGCACAGAGCAGGCAGGAAGAGTGCAGATGCTCTGCCCGGCACCGTCTGGGGGATGTTGTTCCCCCCAGGGAAGGAGGCCTCCTGGGGTCTGCAGGTGAGCAGTTACCTGGTGGTCCTGTGTGCACAGGACTTCGTTCTGTTATTTCCAGAACTAGCTCAGGAGAACATCACCTTCACCATTCTCCTCTAGCAGTGCTCATGTTGGAACACCAGAGCTACTGCTGCCTCTGAGCTCAGATTTGTTTGCAGCAAATCTTCAAGTTGATCTCTTTTTTTTTTTTTTAGCAGCTTCATCTCTGGCACAGAACAACTGGGCACAGAGGCTGTTTGCAGCTGGCATAAAAACTGAGCTGTTCTAGTTGTAAACGAGATGAGAAAATCATACGCCTGGCTGGGTTCCCAGAGCAATGATGTGTTTCCCTAACAGAAGGACCCAGACCCAGCAGATACCTTTTGTGCTTGTCTCCAGCCACACTGAACCTGCACGCAGTGCTCGACGTTCGCCTCACAGCTGGCTGGAGCTGGGGCTCCCCTGGACCAAGCATGTCACCCGTGTGAGGTGAGCCCCGGGGGGATGGCTGGGACTTTGGGGAGCTGCCAGCACCTGACGCCACAGCCCCCGCCTTGCCGCTGGAAAATATTCAGGGGGGCTCTGGCCTGAGAGGTGTGGGTGACACTGAGCAGGGTGGTGGTGGTGTCCCTTTCCTGTGGCAGAGGAGTAGGGATCCTGCTTGGTCCTTAACGCTCCTCACTGTCCCCACCCAGGACCTGCCAGGCAAAGCCAACTTAGGGCAGCCTGCTGAGAAGCTGCAGCTTCTACCAGTTGCACACAGCGGACGTACACGCAGGGCTGATTTTCCTGCTTTTCTGTGCATGAGATCACCCCCACCTGGTCATACCTGAAGGCCCAGTCATCTGCTCGGTCACTCCAGCACAAGCGTGGCAGCGTGACTCAGGCTGTGGCGCATGTACTGAGGCTTACAGCATCTGCCGCAGCAGCCATATGTGGCTGGGGCACGCCATGGGTCTTTTCTCCCTTGAAGTCCCTGCGGAATAAACCCCAGTGCTCTCAGTTTGCTCACAGGGGTGGATGGGACCTTCCAGGAGCTGCAGCTGTGAGTTGAGCCGTGTCAGCGTGATGCTGCTCAGCTGGATGGGAGGGACGGTTCCTCGCACAGCTGCTGGTCGGCCTCTGTCCTCAGCCCCCATTGCTTTTGCTGTGCCCAGCACGCGGCTGATGAAGCTGGGAGCTGGAGCAGCTGTTCTCCCTGGGGATCTCTCTCTTGCTGCAGGGCCGTGAGCTGCACAGGGTGAAATTTGCTTAGCGTTGTGCGAGGGCAAGAAGCTGGAAGGTGTGCCTGGAGTCTGCTTTGCTGCCCCAAACCCAAGCCTTTTGCCTTCTGGGGCTAAAGGCGGGAGCCCAGAGCAGCAGTGTTGGCTGGTGGGGACCTGCGGGACCGCGGCCACATAGGCTGGGGCAGGGAGCCCTGGTGCAGCTCGTTTTGCTCTACTAGGTGCAGCCTGGTGCCAGCTGTTCCAAAGGACAGGTCCTCCTGTCTGTGCTCCTGCCCATCCTCCTGTCTGTCCTCCTGCCCCTCACTTCAGTGGCTGGGTGCTGCATCCCACAGGCCAGCACGAGCCCAGCACCAACCCAGGTTTTAGGTCAGGGCTCATTGGCAAACCTTCACCCTTAGTTATTGGTTTAAGAGAGAATCTCCCATCCTGTTCCCTCCAGTAATGCACTAACTGGCTGAAGAAACCAGGCTGGACATAATTACTCTTCCAGCACAGGTCTGTTGTCTGTTCATGGGAGCATGTTTGTTGTGGATTAATGCACCTGAAATCAGCCGTGGCAGGCGGTGCGTACCTGTGCATCTTCTCTAAGCTGAGTGGAGCTGGGGCCGTTGATCCCTTCTGACAGCGAGGTCACCCTGGCTGCAGGCAGCAGCACCAAGCCCTGGGGAGCTGCCAGCTGATGGGGCTGCCTGAGCTCCTCATCTTGACAGAACTCCTTTTCCTCCTGCACCATCTTCATCTTCCTCAGCTGTGCCTGCCTCTGATAAGGCCACTGGATCTGCAGGATGGAAATCATCTCCACCTCCAGATTCACCCCAGTACCACAGTTGTTCCGCTCCTCTTTGCTGTGACACCACCTCTGGAAAAGCTGAACCAGCCATGTAATGTCCTGAAGATCCCTGCTAGGAGCCGGGGCTAGGGGCGGCAGCATCCCATGAGCCCAGCACAACTTGGAGCACGTCTATGGGCCCCTGGCCATGCATCTCCCTTCCCACACCCTCCACCCACACCCGATCCCCAAGGGTCCAGCAGGGAGATGGGTTTCTGGGACATAGGGCAGCAATGAGCACCAAACATGACACAATGAAGCTTAAATATCTATTTAAAATATGCCATATATTTGGTTGTTTTTTGTTTTTAATGAGATGGTATGGAGCAATTCATACAAAAAGACAGGAAAGATGGGTGCTCCCCACCCCTTGTTGATAAAGCTCTGTGCCCACCAGTTGGGAATACCGAGCTCAGGGCGGGGGCTGCTTGCCCCAGGACAGCCAGGGGCAGCCCCAGGCCCCTTGGTGGGGCTGCAGCTACCTGGTAAGGCCGTGCTGCTTCCCACGGCCCGGCTGCGGGCAGTTAGTGCAATTCAGGTCCAGAGCCACGTCCTGAGCCTGGGGTCCTGGCTGACGACCACCCCAAGCCCAGGAGATGTTGCCTCCCTGCTGAGGACCCCAGAGGACCAATTCTGGCTCAAAATCCTGGTGGCTCTTATGAGCCAGAGTCTCCTACCCACCTACTGTCCTAAGGCAAGATCTGCCCGGCAGAGCCATCTGCCTCCCAGGGCACATTGCCCCACTGTGGCTGCAAGAGAGGCAGGGCCACGGGGAAATTCCTGAGCCATGCTGGCCACCTGTGCCATCCCTGGAGTCACAGGGTGTTACAGAGGATGTCCCCAAAGGGCCAGCAACCCGTCCCTCGCCGTGTCCCTGCTGTGGGCAGTGTCACCGCAGGAGCAGCACTGGGGGCAGGAAGAGCAGTGTGGGGGAGATGGAGAGCTCGGCAGCACCGCCGCAGTCCTGGGCGTTTTCCTGGGGGTGAAGAAGACAAGGTGTCAGCGTGCTTGCCACCAGGGTGGCACTGGGGGAGCCTAGGGAGCCCATCCCTAGTGTGATGCCCCTCCGCGAGGAAGCCCCCTGGGGATTCACCAGGCTGTGGCCAGCGGGACGGGCACAAAGCCCGCTCAGTGTGCACAGGAGCAGGGGACACGTGTGCACGGTGCCCGCAGGGATGCCTGTTGTGACGCCTGTGGCCGTACCTCGGGGTGAAATGCGTGGCACGTGTCCGGCCGCCGCCTCAGCTTCTGGGAGCGCATGCGGTCACACTTCACCGAGGCGTTGTGTGCGGGGCTGTTAAGGACACAGGCAGGGAAAGAGGGGTCATGGGCGTGGCACACCGTGATGACAGGGCCATGGCCAAATCATCTCCAGCAGCAGGACCATTGCCTCCTCTCCACTATACCAGCCCCATTCCCCCACCTCCTGCTGGCCCACAAGCCAGGTCGTAGCCTCCACCCCTTTCCCCGTGGGAATTGCCTGCGGAGCAGGTTTTCCACCCGTGCAAGCCCAGAGCCCAAAGGCAGGCAGAAGGATATATTTGACTTCTTTCGCATCCAGCAGGACAGGTGGAAAGATGCTGCAGTCGCAGGTGGCATCCGTGACGAGGAGCAGCAGGTTGCTACTGGCAATCTGCTGTGCCACAAACATCCTGTGAAGGAAAGAGAGCGACGGAGAAATCGCAGCCCTGCACGGCCCCGGCACCGCCTGGTCCTGCTTGCCCTAGCAAAGGAACCCAAAGGAAAGGGAGCAGCTCGGGAAGAGGTGTCAGCAGGAGGCAGGAGGGGCAGGGAGCACAGCTTGTCATTTGGCTCAGATATACAATGCCGCTTGGCAAATCAGAACCAAAACCCAACCACCCAAAAAGAAAACCCCAGCAGAGCTGCTCCCTAGGCACACGCAGGCATGCTGCAGTGGGGCAGCACGGCTCGGAGGAGCACGGCTGGAAGGCCAGCCCAGCCACCATGTATTTGTGCACGTGCCCATACAACGTGAGGATGCTTGTACACCATGGTCCTCAAGGGGCTGAGTTCTGCTAAATTTCACGTTACTTGAGTGAGAAATGGAGGATCCCAGTAACATCATGTGATGGTGCTGACCACCTGGTGCTTCATCATCCTGCAGCCATGAGTCCATCCATCCTTTCCCTTCCCTCAGGTCCAGTGACGAGCACGGGCACGTGCAGGTGAGGATGGGCCCAGGTGCAAGCCTTTGCCTGAGGACACCCACGTGAGGGCCTGCATGGCTGTGCAGGAGCTGGAGGGCTGTGCGGGCAGGGCAGCCACATACGTGACTCTGCATGAGTGTGCACGCACGTGCGTGTGCCTGGGCAGCTCGGACATGGCTCTGCGCACAGGAGGCTGCGTGTGCCCCTGGCTGCACGCTGGCACCTCGCCAGCTTGTGTCACCTCCTGCCCCGTGCCTTGTCCATGCCTTTCCTGTTCCTGCTCAGCTGAGGCACTGAGAGCTTCTGGGCTGGGCTGTGGACATTCAGGTTTGTGAGGATGCCCTGACCAGCCTGACTGCTCTGGAGAACCAGTTTCGCTGGCTGCTCACCGCCCAGCCTCCGCTTCTAGCCTCCAGGGATCTTCATAGTCATGTCTAGAGGTGTCACACGCTGCCACACGTGGCTGTTTCATTCCCTCCTGAGTGATGACTGCTCCAGGAGCTTGGACAGGCAGATTTTAACCCTGTCATCAGGATGGAGGTGCCCAGCCTCTCACTGCACTGGGAACCACCCCGGGTTTCTAAATGGCACTACTGGGAAAGGATGCGTGCCCACGCAGGTCACCAGTTCCACAGAGCCCTGTCCCTGCCAAACACCCACATGAAAAGCTGCAAGAGACGTGCTCAGCTCCAGGGCTGCGACCCTGTCCCACGCCTGTAACTACACAGGAGTAGAGCGGGACCCTTGCTGCTGCAGTGGTACAGCAAGGCATGCTGCATCCCCGCAGGGCGAGCACCGATCTGCACCCCGCAGCACTGACCCTACAGCCTTTGTCACCAAATCCAGGCGCAGGCAGCGTGTGGCACAGCCTGTTCTTCGTCAAGGCGTGCTGACGAGCGCAGGCTGTTTTCCTGACCTTTAATTCTTTCCTGCAGTCAGTCCAAGACTGAAGTCAGAACAGGTAGGGCTTTGCTCTTCTTTATGAGGGATTCCAGGCGGATCTGTTTGGCCTCCTCTGTGTGGGTCTGTGCAGCAGCACGCTAGGAAAAGCCAGGCCAGTGGAAATTCATCCTCCTCTCACCTTTCCACACGTGATTGCTGAGGGTGCCATGCAGCTGCTGAAAATGGCCTCTTCTCACAATGACTTTCTGTTATTTTTGACTGTTCATTTTCTCAAAATGAAAATGGAAAGTAAAAAAAGTGTACCCGTGTTTTGCTTTCTTTTGGTTTAACACTTCTTTTTTCCCCCTAATCCCACTTTTTTCTTTTTTTTTCTTTTTTTTTTTTTTTTTTTTTGTTCCNAGGGGGTAGAAAAACAGAAAAGAGGGAAAAATAAAAAGAGGAAAGGAAAACTGAAACCATTGCAAAAAGGAAATTTTTTAAGGAGAAAACATTTGCCAGAAATGTTAAAAAACAGAAAACATTCTTTTCTGAAAATCTGTGGAATGGAAAGAGACTTATTTAAAAAAATAAAATAAAAAAAGCTCTCTCCCTCCTCTCCAGCCTCTGCTGACTAACAGATGGCTTTAATTCCTCTCTCTATCGACAAGTTGCAGCAGGGCCATCCCCCTCCATATGGGGACATGCTCGGTGTGCCTCCAGCTGCAGACGCAGCATGGGACAGGCGCTGGGCACAGTGACAGGTGGCTCTCCTCAGTTGTCACCATCACCGCTGCCTCTGGGCTCCAGTGCTGGCGCGACCTGGGGATGGGTGCCTCGATTCTCAGTGCAAGGAAAGGGAAACTGCGGTTCTTACTTTTGGCAGTCCCCGCACTCGATCAGCCCGTTGGTCTCCTTGATGGCCGGCTCGTACACGAAGACGGGGTACTCCGTGTCGCAGGGCTGCAGGGTGTCATGCTTCTTGTGCTTGTGAGCTGCGGCGGGACGGAACGAGAGGAGAGCAGTCAGACGCGGTCAGAGCACCGCCAAGGAGGGGCCTGCATTGAGGTATGAGGATCCAGGGCTGGCGATACAGGCTGGAGGAGGGCCCCATCCTCCTCTGGCCGTGGCCGGGAGCAGGTGCCCACCCGAGGCGAGGGCCTCGGAGCGGCGGCCGGGCGGTGCAGCGATCCCGGCTCCCGCTAGGTGGTGCGGGAAAACCGGTCTGAGCGGGGGGTGCTCGCGCTGCTCCCACCGCCCGGCGGGGGGCTGCCGGGAGGGAGGTGAGCCCTCCTGACCCTGAACTGAAGACTTACGGAAAATGCAGCAACAGGGGTTTAATCAGTCAGTGCATGGTAAGGAGGTAGCGGGAGGGCATCCAGGACCCTGATGGGCAATTTGCATTGCTGCTAAACCCTCCGCAGGAGCTACAGTCGCCTCTCCTCTCACACTGCGGTACAGCACAGGAAGAGGCGAGCACGCCCCATGGAGCTTGCACAGTGAGGACTTGGTGAGAGAGAGAAAGGCAGATGATTTTCTCTGACTTCTATCTCTACGTTGGCAATCCAGCAACACAAAATATCCGTCAGGAGCCAGGGGCTGCAGCCCAGCCTCCTCTCTAGTGCCCTCCCCAGGTCTGGTCTGGGTTGGAAGGGACAAGTGAATCTAATGACGATTTAAACACAGAGACCCCATAGCTGCACCCTGTGCTTTTCTCCTGACCTCTCTAAAAATGTCCCCCACAAGGCAGCCTCCTACCTAAATCCTTTCAGGCTGTGGGAACACCTCTCATGCCATACTTAGGTTCATTTTTCATAGATCCAAAAGCACATAGGATTTGATTTCAGCATCAGCATTCAGCACTCCTCACAGTACCTCCATTCATGCTTTGATGACAAAAGCTGCCAGCGCTTTCCAGCTCAGTGCAGCTACAAAGCAGGTGATCATAAACCAGTGAGTGAAGTCTCTGACGGACTAAAGGAGAGTGAAAAATGGAGTGGGACCCCTTTCCTTTAGCCTCAATTTTCCATGCTAGTGGACTGGAAAACATCTCTTTAACTCTGAAATCTTCTGCCAGACTGTCACAGGCACAGACCTTCTAACTAGGGACATGCAAGACCCTAAGTCTGTCCCTGAGCCATGAACTATCAAGGTCCCACTGTGTTAACCTCTCGATTTGCATTGTGGTGCCAACCATGGCTGTCACAGCAGCAGACATCTTTTGAGATGGACTGATGTTTCTTGTTGGAAAAACAGCTGTGATGATCACGAAGGTGACATGATAATCATAGAATCATACAATACCCTAAGTTGGAAGGGACCCACACAGACCATCAAGTCCAGCCCCTGGCCCCACACAGCACCGCCCAAACCCAAACCCTGTGTCTGAGGGCGGTGTCCAAACGCTCCTTGAGCTCCAGCAGCTTGGGGCCGTGCCCACTGCTCTGGGGAGCCTGTTCCATGCCCACCACCCCCTGGTGCAGAACCTTTCCCTAACCCCCAGCCTGACCCTCCCCTGACACAGCTCCATGCCATTCCCTCGGGTCCTGTCGCTGTCCCCAGAGAGCAGAGCTCAGTGCCTGCCCCCCCCACTCCCCTGGGAGGGAGCTGTAGGCCGCCGTGAGGCCTCCCCTCAGCCTCCTCTGCTCTGGGCTGAACAAACCAGGGGACCTCAGCTGCTCCTCACACGCCTTGCCCTCCAGACCCTTCACCATCTTCATAGCACTCCTTTGGACACTCTCCAATAGCTTTATGTCCTTCTTACACTGTGGCACCCAAAACTGCCCCCAGTGCTCAAGGTGAGGCCGCACCAGGCAGAGCAGAGCGGGACAGTCCCTTCCCTCACCCTGCTGGCAGAGCTGGGCATGGTGCACCCCAGGGCACGGTTGGCCCTTTGGGCTGCCAGGGCACACTGCTGGCTCATGTCCAACTTGCCACCAGCCAGAGCTCCCAGATCCCATTCTGCAGCGCTGCTCTCCAGCCTCTCATTCCCTAGTCTGGCCTCAGCCAGCCCAGCACCGCTCACAGGCCTGACCTGCACACCTCTGCCCCAGCTCTGCTCCAGCTCCCACACTGGACTAGAGGTAACCGATGGGAAGCACATGAGGGCTGCCCCAGCAGGGGCACTTCAGCCCTGGCTGCAAGGGCTGGCCGCTAACGCTTCTGTCCACAGCCTCTCACGAACATCTGCAGTTGACTTGCTCTGGGTTAACCTCATCGCGTGCACTAAGCTCTACTTTTAAGCTGTGTTAAACTGGCACACAGCCCCTGCACAGACCATCTTAAATCAGTCTCTTGGCACAGGCTAAATGAAAACAAGCCACTTTAAAATCTCTGACTTCTGCACAGAGACAAGACCTGAGACAGAGATTATGCTTAAGCCTACTGCCACTTAATTTGCCTGGAAGCAACGCAGCAGCAGCAGAATTCTGGAGCTCAGAGGGGCCCAGCAGCATTGCACGATCAGCAGCACGCTGGGTTGAGCCTCTGCATGTACAGGCTGGACATCAAAATGTTATCAGCAGCTCTGAGAGTCTGGTGGTCAGGGATTAGTAAACAGTCGGAGGAGCTGATAACAAATTGCAAACTTTATAGCAAAGCGTGAGTTAATTCCTGGCTGTCATTGCTGCCATCTGCACTTCCAGAAAGACTTTGTCAGGCAGTTGGCAACCAATCCTTCTGAGTAGCAAAGGCAGCCCCACTCCTTGCTGTGAACTGCGGAGCCCAGATTGTGAGCCTTTGCCACCAGCATAAATCATGACTATCTGCACCCAGGTCAATGGATTCACTCTGGTACAAATGAGACAAAATCTGCCAGTCAGAGACAAATACAAAACACAGAATTTGATTATCTTGTAAAAAATGCTTTGCCATTGTACATTACCATGCAGTCAGAAAGGAACTTTTTTGAGCCCCATAATTCTAGAAATATTCTTTTCTAGGCTGCATGTTTTGGTTGGAAGTATTTTTTGCTTAATTAATGGCCTTCAGATCTGTGGTGATGTCCATAAAAGCAGAAACCCTTACAGATACAGAGGGGAGGGAAATGTTGAGAGCAGAGAGAAATCTGTGGAAGAAAACGTGTCTTCTTGCCATCACTGAGAAGCAGATTTGCACGAGGAGTGCAGTCTGAATGAATCATGCCCGTACTCCAGTGGCAAGCCTTGCCCTCCCAGAAAGCACGAGAATCTGGGAAGCAGAAATAGGACCAGAGGAGCACACTGAGCAGGGGTGAGCATTAAATCCCTGACTGTTAATTCCTCAGTACATGTCCCTGAATACATGTACTTGGTTTCTCTCTCACAAAATGTCTCCTTCCCTCCATTTGTTTTGCATTCACCAGCCTTGGCAGGCAGTCAAGAAAATGTTAACATCCCTGGCAAAAACCTTCAGCCTGCTCCTAACAACATGTGCAACCCATTCCTTCCAGCCCCAGTGGTTTCCTTTCACCCTGCCACTCCCTCCTCCATGCATGGACCCTCACTTTTTCATCCGCAGCCACACTCTCCTCCTCTTCCTTTTCTTCACACACGAGGCACATTCCAACTGTCTGTATTTCTCTGTCTCACACATATGTCTCACTGGGCAGAGAGCAAACCAGCAAACACGAGCTAGATATGGAAGCAGGGAGATGCAAACACAGCCACAGTCTGGACTCTGTCTGGAGGGATTTCCAGCTCGCTTGCAGGAGCTGATTTACAAGCTAGAGCATACACTTATCAGTTAAACTGCTTGAAAGCAACTCTGCGTTACTCTGGAGCTGGGCTGGTGTTCATCAGAAAGAGCTAAACCACTGGGTGTGGAAAAGAAGACTTAAATGGCCTCTTAATATCTGAAGACCGTGAGACCTCCAGACATTTTTCTGCAAGAGGGCACAGGTCAGTTTTGACTTTGGCACAATGCCTGGAAAGATGAGGGCAGAGCGAAGAGTGAAGGACAAACCACGTCACAGTGGCTAAGGGCCCATCTGAGCCACAGTCATGAGCGATGGTTTTGTCTGTGCCTGCAGTCACTGAGGAGGCTGGTGTGGGATTGCAGGCTTGTGTCAGCTGCTCAGTGACAGATCCTCAGTCACCAGCTCAGCCAGGGAAACCCAGCCAGGCACAGCCATGCCACCGTGACACCCTTCCACAAGTTCCCCATTGTCCAAAAGGTGGAAAATTGTCATTCCTAGCCTGGGATTTCTAGCTAGATCCTCCTTTTTTTGCTACTCAGTGGTTCTACTTACAGTGATGGAAGACAGCCTTGGCTGGAAGAGTGGCACACACACATACAATGAAGATGGAGCCACGAGACAGTTCCACATGACGGCAGCACAGTGAAGAGATGAATTTGGACACAGCAGGCATGGAGGTGATGTAGGAGAGATGAAGAAAGCACAGAAGGAAATGGTGATGAGTAGTGCAGCAGGAAGAACCCTCTCCCTTCCCCCTCTCATCTCCTCATGTGAAAATTAAATCAAATTGCAGCCATTTAGAGTCCTTAACATCACTATTGGAAATGCTACACTTGCTCATCTGACTGTTCCTCGCTGATTTCTGCACGGGGACACTCCCTTCAGCCTGATGCAAATTAAGCAGCATCCAGTACTGCACAGAGGAGACCTGCAACTTCTACCGCTGTGTCTGGGGACTGACAGCACCCTGACGCTGGGCTGGTCCTCTGACTAGAACAATGTGCTTTCTGAAAATGAGTTTTTCCCTGTTACACAAGGAAATCCCTGCAGTTAGCAGGGGAGGTGCCTTGTCTTCACCCAAAGCACCACTAGTGCTGAATAATTAGCAAGGAAGCAGTAATAGCATGTAGGCTGCTGTGCAGAGCATGCCTCACCTGTCCCTTAGGGCCACTCCAGGGCCACTGATATCCCCTGCCTGTGTGAGCGGGGAAGGGGCTGCAGAGGCTCCCAAGACACTTTGAGCAGGCAGCACGGCAGCTACAGGGCAGGTCACTGGATTTCAGCCCAGACCCATGCCCCCAGCCCACACCCCTGTGCTTCCCCTGCTGCACTCAGCTGCTGCGTGGAGCCATGTGCCACCGCCTTCCAGAGGGAGTCCAGTGGGAAAGCAAAGACCCTCGACACATTATATGATCCATCCAGCATGACTCATCCCACAGGATGGTGGAAGCACAGGATGTAAAGAGGTTGTTCTTGGTTGAACCTTACAGGATTTCTGGCCTGCTGTGGAACAGCTCTGCCTTGTCCCATGGGCCACCACCACGAAAGACTGGGTGTCTTTCCAGCTGGAGGACTTTGTGGCTGATGGACACACATGCAGGGTGGGGTGCTTGGAAAGAAAACCCTCCTGCATTCTCTGCAAATACACAGAGGAAAGCAAGCTCTGAGCTGCACAGACATCCCCCTAAGGGCTGTGGTGCTTCAGCAGGCTGAGATGGGGGTGGGAGGGAAATGAGGTGGTGCCAGGACCTGGAAGCTGGCTTCCATTGACTGCAGAGGGAGATGCGATGGGATGGTGGCTTCTTGCGTGAGGCTCAGCTTCCCCATACAGCTCCTGCCACCAGCAGCGGTGACACTCACGTGCTGTGGGGTGGCTGGACTGCTGCGTACTCACCGTCTGCCAAGTTGTCAGAGTGCCAGAAGCTACTCATGTTAAACTCCAAAAGGAAGCTGTCGAAAGAGCAAGAACAGAAGATGCTTTTTCAGCAGCCTGTAAGGAAGCAGGTGTCAGCGAGATAGCCCTGCTCCCCGGATAACACCAGCTCTAACAAGTGTACTGTGGATGTTCTGGCAGTGGAAGTCTGAGTTTTAATTTTTTTTTTTTTTAATTTATTTTATTTTTTTTTTCTGGTTGCTCCACATGATACAGTATAAATCTGTATCGTGGGATCTACACTGTGGAATAACTGGGTGGGCTTTCCCTGAAGGACACAATGTGCAGGGCCCTCAACAGTGGAGGGCTGAAAGCAGCAGCGGCGGTGGCTGAGGTGGGATCCAGCCACTGCGGACTCACCCGAGGAGCAGGCATGGGTGGCTCATAGGGAGCTGCCACTGCGGTGACACGGACTTTGCTGGAAGCCACATTGAATTGTGCTAACCCAACAAGCTCAGGGCCCAGCACCTGGGTCGTTTCAGCCTCTCAGGTTGGGGTGTTCATGGTCTGGGTTTCAGCCCGGGCCCAGAAAGGTGAGCAGCTTTGGTCCTAATCTGAGTTTGGTCCTAAATTGAGCTTTAAGTTTTATTCCCGCCTGTGACGTGAAGTGAGCCTGAATTGAGAGCTTGATACAAGACTCCTCTCTTCTCCCTCGCCTGCCACTCTGAGCTGAGCTCCCTGCCTGCCTCCTGGCTGCCCTCACCCTGCGGAGGATTCATGTACTGTGGGCAAATGAGGCAGGGAGGAGGACTTAGCATCAAGGACCTGCAGGGCCTCCAGAGACCTGAGTCCTATTTCTGACTCTGCTGCTTTGTACTGAGTGACTTCAGGTAAATCCCAGACCCGCTCGGGGCCTCTGCCTCTGCCTTTGTGAAATGGGAATAGTAATAGCTTTCTGCCTCCCGGGAGCGAGGCACGGGCTGAATGTCACAAAGAGGCCGACAGCAACATCCTATGCGGGGCCTCCGCTTGTGGCCTCCTCAGCTTTCACCCCGGCTGCTCTGAGCCTCCCAAATACCCATATCTTATTGTACTCACATGAGGAAATCACTTATCAGCCATTTCACTGCGGCTAGAAAGGCATAAATTGGCTGGAGAACAAAAGAAGAAATGAGACACACCGTAAGGACCTGGTCAGAGAGTTTACAATTGTTAAGCAGGACCCCACGTTTCAGAACAATTCCCTCCATTCCTGAAGACAGGCTGGAAATTCAAGGTCTGGGCATCACTGGAAAGCGCTCAAAATACACCAAAAGCCAGTGGAGCTGCCTCGCTGCTAATAATATCTTCTCACCCCTCCCCGTCAGGGTCAGGGAGTTTATCACAAATGCGTGAAGGACTTTGAAGATGTAATTGCTTGATGATTTCTCTCCAGTATGGATGACCTTGAGAGCTCAGAGCAGGAGAGAAATGCAGCTAAATGGGACACCACCGGTCTAGGAGGCTTTTATATTCTGATTGCAAGTGGTGTTTCTGGGACATGCTACAGCATTGTCCAGGAGTTAGTGCTATCTGCTATTGATTGATTATGCTCAACCCTGCTTTCATCCACCTTTCCCTCAAGATGGCATGACTTCTATCATCTTCCTTCTGTTCTGCTACAAATTGGAAATCCAGCATCATCCCAGGGCCAATACGCTGCAGAGGATCCTGCTCGTTCTTCTCTTCATGGTAAGTAACCTTGTCTAAGCTTCATCTCCCCCCCTCATACTCACACCCACGTCCTTGGACCCGAAACACATGCAGCAGTCACAGGACACGAGAGAATGTTTAATTGCTGCTAGTTGGCTTATCTTCAACCAAAATAAGTCAGTAAATAGTAAAATGGTTGGGAATTTGACTGATTTTTCCTTTGAACGATGTATATGTAAAAATGGACATTTCTTCCTTTTTGAGGATTTTGCTAAGAGGGTGAAAAGAGAGGTGAAGTTTAAAGGTTCACCCTTCTATTCTCTTTCCAATTCACCTATTTTTGGCACCTCGTATATGTTGACATTTCTTTCCACAACCAAAATTCATGAGGATATGTTCAAGGAAATATTTTCACTACAATCACAGTGTTTTATCCATCCAGATTCAGTACAGCCGTTGCCAAATTGTTAAAAAATGTAAAACATCATTAAAAAGGAATATTTTACTGAAAATTCTTTTACTAGAAAAAAAATGACAATGTCATGTCATTAGATGTACTTCCAGCACATCGTATTTCAAAGAGTCAAAAAAATGATCGTAACAATAATAAACACATCTCTGTTTAGGGTTGCTTTAAGGAGTTTGACTTGCACTGAGTATTGATTAATAACTTAGGAAGGTAGAGAGGGATTAGGTTATCCGTCGTGTGAGACTAAAGAGAGGTATCATTTGGGCGCTGGCAAAACCTTTCCCTCCAATAGCTTGTTCTCTGGGCTACCAGCTCTTCTCAGCAGCTTCGACCCCTCTTTCTGTTACTTCCAGCCCCTCACGCGTCCCTGAAAGGCTGACAACTTTCACCCAGATGCTCTGTTCACTGTCAGGGCAACTCTGCCTCTTGGGCTACTGAGTGAAAACATGTCCTGTGAAAACATTTCTGCTCATTCCAGCTGCAAGCTGGTGTCGCAGCTTATAGAAGCAGCCTGGCATAGTCTGGTTCCTGTCCTCTCCCTGGTGCTTCCAATTCCAGTAAGATCCTACATGCCAATGAAGAGCCAAATTGGAAGCCACCGTCAGTGGCCATCACTGCCTCAGAAATCTGCCTCAGGTGAGCATTCCCAGCACTTGCAAACAGACAGCTCTCGAGCAATTTTGGGGAACGTGCTTCACCACAGTGTTGGAGGCATCCTAGGAGCAGGCCTCCACCGACAACGCCTGTGTGCAGAGGGATACGTACACTGAGCAGCGGCCGGGCACCACTGTGGTGGTGGTAGGGTACCTTGCACATCGCCTGGTAGTCATACATGGTCACCCTGTAATTGAAACAAAACAAGCAGGCTGTCAAAGCAAGCAACACTATGGGGCACCCATGCCAGCCTACATGACTTGGGCTCCATTCTGCAAAATGTTCATGTGTGGAAGAATTAAAGCAGTGGCCTGCTTAAATGTGTCTTTGCTGTTTGGCCAGTGATGGATTTTGAAAAGCAAGAAATAGAGGCTTTGGATTAATGCAACAGGGCTAGTACAGGAGGAAATTAGGTGCCCCTAATTACAGGTGATGAGTAAAGCAGAGTCTGAAGCTGGAGAATTATGATTGTATGTACCTCAAGTCCCCCTAGTTCCTGCTTTCAAGCCATCAAAAATCTGAATTTTCTTTTGAAATGTGCTGGGGGAGTGGAGTAAGGCAACCAGAGGTGTTTTAGGAGAGAGGGAATGTTCTCAGCCAACTGCAGTGCCACCTCTGGGGGCCTCTCATGGGAAGGCCTTCCAAGTGGCATGAGCAAACGAAGTGCTTTACCCAAAATGCCAAGAAGCGTTTCCCATAGTGCTGTGCCCTGAAAAAGGCAGAGGAGCAGCTGCTCTCTGGCAACACTGAGACTGGAGTTGCTGTATGTCTCAGTGCGTCAGGCAGGTGGGGGAGCAGGAGATGAGGAGAAACAGGCTGTGGGGTGGTGACGGCTGAGCACGTCAGGGGAGGGGCAGGGCGGGCAGCTAAAGGAGCTCTGGTAGCAAAGTAAGAGCCACAGGTGCCTGCTCACGCGTCCTGCCCTGCTCAGCAGTGCTGCTTGCGGAGCCTGCTGTGCTGAGCAAGGAGAAGCAAGGAGCAGGGACCCCCACTTACCTCCTGAACATGCCCATGTTCAGCAGCTGGGTCATTACTGAGCCATCCACTTCACCAAGGAATTTTCCAGTCTGCAAGCACAAGAAAGGGAAAAACAAAAGCAAAAACAAAACCAGCATAGACTGTGAAGAGTAAAAGTTTCAAGTCTAGAGTAAAATTTCTGTCCTGCTCCAGTTGACCCAGTCTGTCCGGAGGCCCATGACACACCACACCTGCTCTGTAAGGAAGCAGCACTTAGCTGCAGTCCCTTGGTTGTCTGTGAGGACTTCCCCCACCGTCAGCTCAAAATCAGTCCCCAAATCCCACTGGCATCCCACTGGCATATCTGGATTAACTGTGGACCTTGTGGCCCTCTGGTTCCATTTACCTGGTGGAGTCAATGACCTCAAACACAGTCCCAGCTCCGGAACTGGGAACTGCTGCTCTAGAGACTTCAAACAAACAACAGTTCTGCTCTCCTGATTACTAAGGCATGAAAAATTCTTTACAAAAATGCTCAGAATCCTCCAAGTCCGCTGCTTTGTTTGCAAGCAAGTAAATAAAATACTGGTAAATAATAAAAATTAAGAAATGAGCTGTCTTCTGTCTCTCCCTGGTTCATGGGGATTCACACAGCAAATAGCTCCCATATGTGATGGAACTGTCCATGCAGCTTGAGGAGACATTTTACTTTTCCGTTGACAGGCCCCAGTCATTTAGCATGCATTAGCAGATGACAAATGACTTCAGTTTTTTTGAGTGTGGCATTTCCACTACAAAAAAAAAAAAAAAATACAAGCAAACAAAACTTAGGCAGATTCCCCTAGGATCAAACGGTAATCATCCATCAGTAGCATGACATGGTTATGAGCCTCTTCCCAACGGGCTTTAGAAGGTGTTTCACTGTAGAAATCGGCACCCAACATCAACTTCTCTTTGAGTATTTGCATTTAACTGGCCCAGACGTAGCTGAAGGTGTCTGAGGAAGCAATAGCTTTTCTCACCCCTTGCTGTGGTAAGGGCAGAGGGCCGCTGCAGGACTGCAGATGCGGCTCTCCCAAGAGTCCCAGGAGTTCTCCTTACTCCTGGCTCTGGGCAGGTTTCCACAGGTCCTGGCAATTTCAGAGGTTCACAGCACAAAGCGTCACCTCTGCCACCTTTCTCCTGTGGTGGTTTCTGACTGTCGATAAGCTTCCTGATGCCTTCAGCCAGAGGTTACGGGAGCCAGTCCCCCATCCCAAAGGGTCCCCACAGGGCAGGGTGCGGGATGGGGCAGGGAAATGCCAGGTGACCCCATGCAGCACCATTCAGCTAGTGGGGCTATGAAACACAGGCTACTGATTTAATGCTGCTGCTGCCTTCAGTTCCCTGAAGGATTTAAGAGTGTGGATGCTCATGGTGCAACTGGGAAATAAAAGCAGTAACTGGAACAAGATAAAGAAGTCATCTGGGAAAAAATGTAGTCGTGAACTCTCCGAGGTCAGGGGAGAAGATGAGAGCTCTGGCACTTGCCCAAATGCCTGGTCTCAGAGGCATGTGGATAATGTTTACAATGTACCCAAATCCACTCTAATGCCATGCTTCTGCTAGTCAAATCTTTCAGAGATGAGCTTTTAGAAAGAAAAAATTTTCCTAAGATGCAGAAAAAATACGAAGTCAGAATCCAGGAGGGCGACGCTGAGGATGAACAGTGATGTGGTACTTCCAGGTTGTAGTTGCCTTTACCTAAGGACACATGCCATAGGACTCCGCCTCTGAAAATGCCATGGGGGTCAGTGCACAAAGCAGTGACTACCAGCCCACCCTGCACACACAGCAGGACTGCCTCCCGGAGCAGGACCTGCCAATACATCTTTGCAGTAATTTCCTCCCTTATTTTTCATTTCCTTTGCTGTTTTCTTTTTGTTGTTGTTGTTGTCGTTTGTTTGTTTGTTTGTTTTGTTTGGTTGGTTTTGGCACAACCAGTCGTAGAACAGGCACTTCTACTGAAACATTCACTGTGCCAGGTCGGTCACTCACCTGACAGAACGGAGGTTGGTTACCCCTTGCAGTGTGCCCCCTTTGTATCTGTATCACCCCCTGGTGCTATCGTGCTGCAGTCACTCTGCTTTGTGAGTCTCAGCAGTCCTCATTTCAGTCCCTCTGAACTGACTGTGTAGTGTCTGCTGGATTCACAATCTCAGTTTTTTCTTTTGCCAGCCTATTATGAGCATGATAACCAAGACAAGTCCAGATGGGAAACTATGGGATGCACAGATTTTCACTCTAAAAATCCCGTTTTATTCCTCTTCTTTCTTTTCTGTCCCAGCTACTTTGAGATGAATGACACTATTTCACATTCCACAACTTCTTGAACAACTTCTTGTCAGGGACTCTGGCACAGGCTTTTTGAAAAACTGAAATACATAAGTATTTTGCTGACACTTTCAAAGAACTGATAAGACAGCTGATAAGACAGATTTTCTTTGTTTACAGACGCTGTGCGGCTTGTCCCAGTCACATCCACCAGGTGTTTTATTGTTTTATTTTTAATTGTCATTTCAATGCGTTTGTCTCATCCTGAAGTAAGTAGTTTCTGGGATCAGATGTACTGCCTTTTGGAAACACTTGTATGATATTTGTTAACTCTGGTACTATTGCAATTTAAATGAAATTCCACACTTCTGTTAGCAACAAAATGCTTCATTTTCCATTTCTCCTACAAGCCTGCTCTTGCTATTGACTTACTGCTTTGTAGTTTATGAGATTGTTCTCTCATGCTGCTTTTTGACATCCCAATCCATGCCATTTTATTATTGTGAAACATATCTGTGATGAGTTTGCCAGAGAGCAGAAAAGTATAGCTAAACCACGCAGTGGTCAGTGGCGTTGGCTTTGCCCAAGCTGAACAGGATGTCATATGACAACCTGCACCCCTTGAGTTCCCCAGAACTGCTCGTGGAGGCGCTGGCAGTGGGAGAAAAGGAAGCAACTACCGTTGCTCATATTTTTATTAATATTCTGAATCTTTTTCCAGGGCTCAGAAGTGCTGCTTTCCTCCCTGCCCCTTTCTGGGCTCACCTGCCTCCTTAGGGGCTGCCTCAGATCACCTGCAGTAGGGATTCTGATTTCCTCACTGCTGATAAAAGAACAGCATGACCAGTTCCTTCCTTATCATCACAAGCTCCTGCCTTGCCCAGGATGTGTTGTCCCCTCACCACACAGCCGAGTGCCACTGTAAATCTCGCCACCCTTGTCACACGGCTGGACTTCACTGCTATTAAGGGAACATGCCCGTCACCCTCCCCTCCTCCTCCTACGCGCTCTTACCTCTGCAGGTCTTTTGGAAACGAGGATAAAGCCATTGTTGTCAATGAGGAAACAATTCAGAACCTGCGGAGATGAAGGAGAAGTGACATCAGAGACAGCACTGTGGTGGCTCCTGCAGGGTGAAGCACTGCCATGCCCTGCCCTATTGCTCTGCTAACACAGGCTTCGGAGCACTGACTTCACCCTCTGCCCCCATTTTGAGGTATGTTTGTGACAGAGATGCTCTCTTGCTATGGCTGTCTGCAGGGCTAGCACGCTCTGAACCACATTTAAGGAGATGACACATCCTGTCGGCAGTGGCAGGATATTTGGAGAGTACCCCTCTTTAATATTAAGGTATCTACTGTTCTCCATCTTCAGATCTTGGAGTTTTATACCCACTTGTGAAACTATCTTCTCCTCATCACTGAATATCAGTGCTGCTGTTATCATTTTTTAATTTTTATTTTGCAGAGCAGGAAATAGAGATGCAGAGTTTAGATGAAAGTCTGCAGGTCTCAGGGAAAAAACAGGAACCTAGATGAACACGGGAGGATAACTCTGTGGTGATCCCACCCTCCGGGGCACAGCATCTCCTGTCCTCAATATGCCTGAGACATGCACAGCAGTGGCATAAATGCAAAGAGGGGTGTCCAGCACATGTCATGCTGCCAGCCCTTCTCTTTGGCAGGCCAGGGACACTGGTGGGACAGCCTTAGAATACATGGACTGGCTGGAGTCCATATGCCCCTGGCGGGCTCAGCTGACGTCTCACAGCTGTCGCCACTACTAGGGGAAGACGTCAGCTGCAGGTTTGTCTCAACAGTGGGAGGTCCAATCTGTGCAACCCCCTGTGAGGTGACAGGCAGCACCTGATGTCTGGGGAGACAAAGACCTCTACGTGCAGGTGGTCAGTTGTTTCCATCACAGGTATAGGGAAGAAATCTGGGCAACTTACGTCATCCTGACAGCTGAGTGGACAGGCACCATCCAAGGCACTGCACTGGAAAGGAGAAGCAGGAATTACATTGCAGCACTTACATCTTACTGCCTCCCCCTCGAGACTGCTAGGCAAAAGGTACCCACATCAGCAGCCCATAAAGCTCTGTGCAGGTCAGGTGGGATTTGGAACAAGACAAGAGATAGCCAGCCAGCAACCACCCGCAGTCCCCATGCTCTGTTCCCTCTGGGCAGCGTCCCCTTTGCTGAAGGCTCCTGCCCCCAGCAGGCTACCAGTGGAACCTTGCACCCGGAGCAGGACTGGGGCTTGTAAAGGAATGGGGCAGCAGGCAGCTCTGCTGTGCTAGCAGAGGTTGTTGTGCACTGGCAAGGAAACTGCACACATCTCAGCATCTGCTAGGAAATACATGGCATGGTACTTTAGGTCAGGGTTACTCTCAGGCAAGGATTTTTTTTCTTGTTGCTGTTGGTTTCTTTATTCTCCAAACAGCTAATGATAAAATAGGATGTGAATGGTGGTTGTGCAGCCCTGGGCACCATCCATTTGTTTCATTTAGGATTTCTGTGTTTCACCACACTGACCTGGGTGGGGACACGAGGGGTTAAGTGGTGAGTAACAAAGCCCTTCAGGTGCTTATTGATTTCCTAATCGTTCTGACTTGGTGGTGGCTGCCTGTGTCTGTCTCTCTGTGTTATCTTTCAATGCCATTTGCACTGGCAGCTGAGGAAGGGAGGCTGACACGACATTGCTGTTTCTGTATGTGGGGTCCCCCTCCTGCCAGAGGTTTTCCATGGCAAGGGGAGGATGCTAATGCGCGGCACAGCCTGCTTGCTGCCCCAGCTGCCCTTCCTCTCCGCAGAACCCTTACGCAGAAGCCCCAGCCCCCTTTCTGGATGATTCTCACTACCAAGAGATGAATTTGCCATTTCAAACCACCACAAAGCCATTACTCTAGGTTAGGAGTTGTTTCTCATCTCGAGTTCTGCAGAACAAACGCAATACTTTTGGTTTCCATCTCTCCACTGTGTTTCAGGGCAGGGTCAGTGATGGTCATGTTGTTTGCAGTGCAGCTCAGCTAGCTCTCTGAGGCTCGAGGAAGGATGCTTCACAAACATCCCTGTGCCTTCGAACACAAGCACAGCCTCACCCTTGCCCCTCCACAACACAGCAGAGCAATACGGCCCTAAGGAGCCAGTACCACCCCCTGGGGGGCACACGTGTCGGGGACACAGGCTGGGGCTGTCTCCTGTGACAGCACGAAGGGGACAGTAGCTACCACACAGGGGAACACAACGCACACAGCAGTGCCAGCCGCTGCCTACTTACGTCGGTGTCGTTGGGCTGGGGGTGGCCAGTGCAGGGCAGGCATCCAGGGCAGCAGAGAGAGGAAACAGATCTGTTAGTGCTGCCCCTGGCGGGCCGCGGTCATGTCTGGGGAAGCCGGGCGGGGGCTATTTCATACAACCGTGGTGTACAGGCACTTGGCACACAAGCCTCCTTTCAGCTTCTGTACTAGGCACCCCAGTTTCAATTAACACCTGAAACCAGCAGGTGCCTGTGTTTGTGTGAGAGCTGCCTGGGTACGGCCGCAGGGGATTTTTAATTTTAAGCTAAAAAAAAAAAAGTGTTTTAGCTCAGGGTACATTTATGCGGGGTGCCTCCGACTCCTGCCCACAAGGCTGCCTCCTGCTGCCACCCCCCATTTGCCCGGCCTCACAAGCATCCTCCTAGCCCCTTGCCTCTGCAGCCCCCATCTTCTGCCTACATCAAGAGCCGTGTCCGCTGCACGCTGCTCCAGCCCCAGGTATCTGCCCCTACCCTAAAGCAAAACCTGCGGGGAACGCCCCGGGGCACTAGCAGGACAGCGTTTCACCTCTCCTGCCCCTCAGAGCAGGGGGCTGCTTTAATAATTCCACTTCGTGTGGCCCAGCAAGTGTTCGGAATTAGCACAACATTGAAGTTCATCCCTGGAGCAAACCGTTTTTATGTTGGCAAGCTAGCAGCATTTCGTTACCATTGTCAAGATGATAAAAGAGGGCAGTCAAATTTTTTTCCCCGTTTTCCTGAAATTTCACATTTCCATGTGGCTTCTGAAAGGCGGAATGAGCATAAACATATTTCCACAATTAAATGTGTCGTATGCAGCAGAGCTAATGCTGGGCCGCGATGCTGACACTGTCACCACAGCATTTGTGGAGCAGACTCAGGGCTCAGGCGGCATTAGTGCCATCAGGGGATTAGGGAAATGTGTGACTTCCAACTAATCTACTTCCCGAATCTTTTAATACGAGTTTCACTAAAGCCCTCATCAAAATGCCGCCGTACGTGATGTCAGGCAGCATTGACCTAGCTGACAAAGAGCACTGCGCTGTCTCTGCGTGATCGCCGATGCTCCTACCTGTTGCATGGCCATCCAAAACTTGCGTTGGAGTAACTCCAGCTTAATTTGCACACCCACCGCTATGGGAGGTGAGGGAGGATGAAAAGACGAACGTGCAAAAGAGAGAAAGACAAGCATACGTTAGGAAAGGAGGTGTATGTATTTGCCTGAAGTAATGGGAGGGAACTGCAGCTGCAGCCTGCTTCCAAGTGCAAGCGCTAAGCCCTGGCGGTGAGGCACTGAGTCAGCCTGCAGGGTGAGAGTCAGGGGTTTCGCAAGGCAGGGGCGAAGGGGACGCTGGCTGCTGCGCTGAGGCACTGACACCTCCCACTGAACACTACCGAGCTGCAAATTGATTAACAGCAAACACCAGAAAAACAGCCCCCCCAAGAAAAACCAGAGCAGGCATGTGAGCTTTCATCTCTGTCTTTTGTGGATTTGTCCATCTGGAGTGGACTTTTCTGATCATCCCAGGCTCATCTCCTGCACAACCCAGTATCAATCAGCAAAAAGTAGGGCAGTGTGAGGAAGAGATTCAAAACCTGCCTGACTCAAGGGGAGACCACGGTGATTTAGGCTGCTTTTAAGCCACCTCGAAAGCACAAAAATGCTAATGCCCCTCGATGGAAGCATGTGGGCTAGAACCACTTAGTTACCCCGGCCCAGCCCACCCCACGCTCCACAAAAAAATGTGTGTGTTTCTTAATGAAGTGCGTCCTAATTTCCCAGCTTAATTGCCCTTCTATTCCCAGCACAACGCTCCTGAAGCAAGGCACATCTCCATATGAGAAGGAACCAGGCAGGGCTCCCCGGCAGAACACCACAGCTGTTCCCTGGGCTGGCTGCCCACAGGCACGCACAACAACCGGTGCACCGCGCGCGTCCTGTCACCGTGATGGGGAACAACAGGGCTGTGTGTCAACCAGCTGAATCAAAGAGTTCTGCAGGAGCCTCAAGCAGGGCCTTGAAATAGAAAATACAGGGGACTGAGGGAGAAGGGAAAGTGCAGAGGGGGAGTTTGAGCCCTTTTTCTCAACCGCCAGTATCATGTGGATGAAGCATTCTGATTTCTGCAGATTGCCTCTGAATTAGCAGGAGCTCCAGGGGGAAGGACTGAACCTTGCTTAGCAGCCTGTAAACCTGAGTGCCACTATGCATGGTGCGTGCTTCAGAGCCAACAGTATGACCTGATGCTCTCATTCAGATGATGGTGAACTAAGACTGGAGTATTCCATGGTGATTTCCAGGCAGCATGCACAGAGAGCCCGGCCCCAGCTGGGATCTCAGCCACGTCACAGCAGCTCTGCCTTTTACCCCAGTGTCAGTGCCCTTCCTGCCACATTCCCAGTGCTGGCACGGCTTACAAAATCCCATCTGCGGGCATGCTGCTTATCCAGCCCTGCCTGCCGTAGGACACTCTGACTGCTGGAGACTGGGGACAGGAATTACTTTGTGCAGCTGCCTTGCCCTAAGCCTCGCAGAGCACAAACTGGACAAGACACAGCGCTCACTTGAGATTCCTCTGTATGCTTCCAAGAGTGTAAAGAACGGATGGAGTCCAGCCCTGGGGGAGACTCCTCCCCTGCGGAGGGGCTGTAGCGGGGCCTCGACAGGAAGCCAACGCTGCCGCTGAGCCCACTGAGGCACACAGCGTCTGACTCGGTGCATAGCTTTAAATAAATTCCTCGTCATCCTTTAAAACAGCTCAGGAAACAGCTATTCCCCTTATCACTGCAGATCACATCAGTGGGACTGAGCATTACCCAGGCCATACAGTTTTTACAAGACTTGAAGAGGAGTTGACACGGGCATAGCTAACCTTGCAGAGCAGAGACATACTGAGCGGCTCATGTTCTTGCCAGCGGGAACATTTATCCTCAAACTGTTCTTCCAAGGGACCTCAGCCCCTGGTTGTCAGTCCCTGCCTCTGCCCAGCAGCAAGAGCAGCATCTCCTTTGCCTGGGCAGAGCTGCCTGCAGCAGGAGAAAGGGGAGTACCTGGGCTTGTACTGGGGGCTGGTGGCAGAGACTGAAAGCAGCATCCCCAGCTCTCTCCTCCCCCTCTCCGCATTGCCTGCTGCCATGCCTAGCCCTCCTGTGCCCCCCATCAGCAAGCCCTGTGCTCTGGATGCTATCTCTGCAGCTCTAACCTCTCTGCAGCCCTTCACTTCCTTTGCAGCATGCCAGCACGCGGCCCCGGCTGTCCCCACGGAGCTGCAGCGAGCACCGTGCTGCTCCCTGCATCGCTGCCCTGGCTGAAGAGGTCTGTGCGTGCCAAGCTGGGGGGTGGTGACTTGCAGTCAAGTTTACCTGTCTGGAGAGCACTCACCAAAGGGAACCATGGCAGCCGGACTGCCCCATGCTCCTGCCTCGCACCACCGCTCCTCGCCATTTGGGGGTGGGCTGGCAGCTCAGCTGAGAGGGAGAGAAACTAAACAATCCCTCTCTGCTTGCCCCAGAGTATAACTGATTGCTAACAGCCCTTTTTGCTCTGGTGGCAAAGAGTGTGCTGTGGGAGTGGAAAGATCCAAGGCCCATGAAATTGCGAGTGGCCCTGGCGTGCAGCACAGCAACAACCGTGAAGTCCTCGGAGAGACCGTGGCGAATGGCTTTATCCCTACCAATGTGCAAATAACCTGGGCGACTCTGGTTTCCTGGCAATGAAATAAAACACGCGGACAAGTACTGCTGCATGCCTTGCACATCGAGCTGTTGCTACATCCCCAGCTGGGGAGCTGGGGAGCTACCCAGACCTGTGCGCAGCTTCCCAGCAGCAGACACCTGCCTGCCTGAAAGCCTGGACGGCACCTGCTGCTGCTGGCTTCTGGGGAGCCGTGCACTGTGGTGCAGCACGGAGCTAATAGTCCCCCTGCACCTGCTCATTCCTCCGCTGAGCATGTCTGCCTCATTAGCTCATCCTCTGCCTGTCTCTCATTCTGCCTGCCTTCCCCGGCCTGTCTCTTTGATTATCCATATGCTGTTCTCATAAGGAGCTTTTCTCAAGATCTAATTCTCTGGCCTGACGCATCACAAAAAGGCATAACAAAGAGTTGCAAGATTACATCCTGGGGACCGCTTATCACGATGTACCTTGCCATTCAAAACCTGTTTTCATGGTGGCTGCTCTGATGTTTAAATAAAAACTGTGATTCCAATGAAAGAACATGCCAGAGCAGCCTGCACTGCCCATCTGCATTCCCTGCTCCCGGTTTCTGAAGTATTCCCATTTTCCCTTCCAAGCCAGCGGTGGAGCTGCCCCATTCAGTCTAAGAAAGTCCGCTATAATTTTACTGAAAAAAATACCTTCAAGATACATTAAAAATATCAAAAAGCTAAAATCAAAGGCAGCCTGCCTATGCTACTGGACCACACAGAAGAAAAAGTGGATCAGTGAAGTGGTAATTCTGGCAAACATTAGCTACTGGGGTTCTCAGCAAGCAGGAGGAAGGGCAGGGGCTTGGGTTTGGGTCCCTCCGGAGCCCCTTTACCAGCAGGCTGTGGCACAGCAGGGAGGGGAATGCACCTGCAGCACCTTGTGCTGGGCATCATACCATCACAGAATGACCACAGAATGGTTTGGGTTGGAAAAGACCTCAAAGCCCACCCAGCTCCCCCGTGCCGTGAGCAGGGCTGCCACCCGCTAGATCAGGAGCCATCCTGGCTGACCCTGCTCTCCCCACCACTCACCAAACCCAGGGGAGCACACCGCAGGTGTCAATGCTCCTCTCTCACACCCGCTTCCCTCACTACAACTATCCCATCCCTCCACCGGCTTTCCCCAAGTTTTTCCCGACCCCCTCCCCGGGAAGCGGAGGCCGGCATGTGCTGCGGCCCAGCGCGGAGGTGTTACAGCGGCTTGGGTGCACCCAGCCCCGCCTGATGAAGCCTCCGTGCGACGTGCCGTGCCTCCTGCAGCACCGACGGAAGGGATTCTTGCTGCGAGCCCCTCGGTTTCCCCCCCGCAGGGTGTCTCATCCCCGTAGGAAGCGCAGCAGACAGGCGGGCGTCCCTTCGCCCGCCTTTCTCGCCGGCTCATTGTGATCAGCCATCATCACATCAGGAGGAGGCGGGGAGGAGGCAGCCCGGCTCGCCGCTCCTCTCGCAGCCTCCGGATCGGGACCAATCTTCCTCACCCCAAAACCCGGCACCTCTTCGCCCCTCTCGACCCCTTGCACCGGGAGAGGGAAGGGAGCAAGGCGAGGGAGGAGGGAGATGGCGAGGCTGAAGGCGAGCGACTGCCCTTTCCCCAGGCTGCGGTGAGAGGGAGGAAGACCTCCCGAACCCTCTCCTCCGGCTGATCGGGATCGCACCCTGCCCTCCCGGTGGGGTGATGCCTCGGCACCGCG
>VXAV01000279.1:51953-85016 GCA_013399715.1 Alectura lathami
CCTTTACACAGCAAGTTGTTTTGTTTTTTTTTTCTTTTTTTTTTTTTTTTTTTTTAAAGAATGGGAAATTCATAAAAATTTATACACTGCAATGCCTCACACCCAACACAGGAAGGACTGAGGCTTCAGTTCACATTGGGGCCATCCAAGCCTGAACTCCAGGCAAAGACTGTCACCCTGAGGTCAGGCCCTGTGGCCATGCCCCTCCTTGCTGTGGGGATGCTGGGAACCTTCCTTTGTCTGCCTCCCAAAGCTGAAGCTTGGCTGTGAGGTGCCCATGTGGGGGCAGAGGGGAGTGAATGTTGCCATGATCATATCTGTTCTGAAAACTAAAGTCACCTCAGATCTGGAGTAATTCTCCAGCCTCAGCAAGCCCTGCAGTATGGGGCTGTGCTGTGTGTGCTGGCCCAGATGCGTCCAAGGAGCTGGAGCTCTGTGTTGCGATAGCTGTCACCACATCTTGTTGAGCTGTGGGCTATGTTCCCACCGTGTAAAGAGTACAAGCATGTCCCAGTGATCCTCAGGCACCCCTGGACCCTGTGCAGTTTGCAAGGACTTTGCAGGGACATCCCTCCCGGATGTGCTGGCATGGTCATAGAATCATAGAACAAGCATATCCTGAGTTGGAAGAGACCCACAAGGACCATTGACTCCAACCCCTGGCCCCACACAGCACCACCCAAACCCAAACCCAGACCCTGTGTCTGAGAGCGGTGTCCAAACGCTCCTTGAGCTCCGGCAGCTTGGGGTTGTGCCCACAGCCCTGAGGAGCCTGTGCCGTGCCCACCACCCACTGGTGCAGAACCTTCTCCTATCCCCCGGCCTGACCCTCCCCTGACGCAGCTCCATGCCGTTCCCTCGGGTCCTGTCGCTGTCCCCAGAGAGCAGAGATCAGCGCCTGCCCCTCCGCTCCCCTGGGAGGGAGCTGTAGGCCACCATGAGGCCTCCCCTCAGCCTCCTCTGCTCTGGGCAGAACAAACCAGCGGACCTCAGCCGCTACTCACACGTCTTCCCTTCTACACTCTTCACCATCTTCACAGCCCTAAGGTGATATGGGATAATGGGGAAGAGGCAGAAGAGCTGCAGGCTGCTCTAACAGGCAGCAGCACAGTACTCAGGCCATGGTGGCAACCAAGTGAAACAGATCTATGCAGATCTATACTCACTAAGGCAGAAGAAGAAATCAGCAAAAGGTCTCCTTCAGAGTTCAGTATGAATGCATCATGTGTGAACAATGAGAGTCAGCCTTTCCTTGGGAGGTTTGCCAGGAGCTGTGTATGTGCTGGGTCACCGATCCCCTTACGGTCAGAGCAGAGACGAGTTTCACTGCTGGCATCTTGTGCTCTGCCCCACCACTGATCATCATGCCTGGATGATCCCTGCCCCTGTGAACATGCCAGGGGCACAGGCTTGTGAAGTGAGATGGTAGTGAACTCCTTCCCTCACCCCACTGTGTTTTCTGCCTCCTCTCACTCCTCCTGCTCCAGCTGCCGAGGCGGTAAGCCACTGTACTTGCAGCCAATGGTTTGATTCTGAGGGACCACAGCCGGGACGTGCAGCCAAGGTGCTGCGGGAAGAGTGGGAGTGACACTCAGCAGCTTGGGTGGCAGCAACCTTTCATCGTTCTGGCACTAGGAAGGCTAGTGAGCTTGGGGGCCTGAAAATTTCAGAATGCAGACTATGAAAAAAGGCAAAACCAGCTCCTGGGCTACTGCAGACAAGAACGGTGGCAGTTAAGTAGGTGTGGGACGCTCTGTGTGCGTCAGGCTGGCAGAACCTCATCTATCTGTAGGAACTGGGAAGCACAGGGAGAAAGGCTTTTGGTTGAAGCACCTGGGTCCAAATAAGATGTAACAGGTTTCCTGGTGCTGATCTAGAGGCCCTTTGACTTGGCCATCTGGCAGTACTGTTTGACAGATGTCTGTCTCCCCAAGGACACGGCTGTGAATGGAGAGTTACTCAGCATTCGATAATAAAATTTGTATTTTCCTACCTGGCTGCTAAATTTGTGCACCTCCATTTTCTACTCTGAGCATGTGACTACATCTCTCATCTCAGCCAGGCTGGCACCTTCCCTGTTGCAGATGCACTGTATCCTTTGCCCCTACTGAGAGACCCAAGGAAAGGACTGGGTCATCTCAAGATTTCTGAGCCCTCTAAGAATCCTTTGCAAACGTGGACCCATACTCTTTTTCTTGAACAAAAGACGAATAAAACCAAGCCAGAGATTAATTTCAGTTCCAGAGTACCATCCAACTGAGAAATGTGGAAAGTGTCTGTGTGTGGGGTGGGGAGGCAGATGAGCAGCACTGGGATTCTCCCACTGAGCCGCCTTCTCCTCTGGAGCCTCTCCTCGGGGTAAGCCACCCACCCACCACACACCCCCGGGCCTGGCAGGAAGGGGGAGCGATGCTTTAAATGCCAGCAAGCTGAAGGACGCACGTGGGGCGTAGAAGTGGAGCCAGGAGCTGAACTGGGCCTCCCTCGGATCCACTGAGCTGGGAGTGGCTGCAGTCCTTCTGCCAAGGGCTGACTGGAAGGATTAAGGGTCTGAGCCACTACCGACCACGGGATTAACCCCTGCAGGAAATTAAAGTTGTAGAGAAGGCTCTTCACAACTGAGAGAAAAACTGGGATCTGGATTAGAATCTGCAGAGCTGGTGACAAGCCACCACCCACAGCCAACTGTTCCCGGCTGGATCAGAAAATGTTATCTCAGCCTTCAGGCAGAACCCCCCACCACATCTCACTCGGTTATCAATTTTTGCCAACAGTGTGAGAAGAACAAAATCATCACTCTAAAGCAAAAAGAAAAAAAAAAAAAAAAAAGGAGGAAACTGGTTAGCCAGCTCACGTGTTCCTCCTCTGAGCCCCTCTCCCACTCCTCACCCGCTTCCTTGCTTATCGCCTGCGCTCTGCTGAAGGAAGCGTGCACGTGGTCTGTCGCGCTCGGTAGCGCTCACAGAAGATGCTGGCACACACATGGCTGGATTTCTTCCTGTCATCTGCCCCCTCAGCTCTTCTCCTGCTGCTGCTCCGGGCCTCCTCCATATGCCGCACTCTCACTGTGCTGGGACTTTCCTGTCACTCTCGTGTTGGATATCCCGGTCTCCCCACCTGCTTCCACAGCCTCCCAAGGAATCCCACTTCTCCACCACAATCTGGGTCTTCCCCACCGCTGCTGCTCCCTGGGGCTCCCCGTGGATCTTGAGTTGGGAACTGAAGTATCACGAGCTGGGCAGCTGAAATTCCAGACAGCCAAACTCAGCAGCCAATTTTACCTCTAACATAGTTTACCCCTCCATAAAATGGGGATAAAGTTGACCTTTCTTGGCAGTGTCTGGGGAGGAAATGTTTTTTAACACCCATCACATTCGCATTTCAGAGGTGCCCATGCACTGTCATTTCAAAGAACAGAAGCTTTCTGACTTCTTCACGTCCCAGAGAATAGGGTGAGGTTTATTCACACCAAGTCAGGAATGTGGCAGATTCCCTCACAACACTGAGTGGGTTTTGCACGCTTTCTACTTGCTTTACAGCTTTCTGTATGAGGAGTTTTGCTTTGCTGTGATTGATTGCTGCAAGTCAGATGGCACCACTTCTTGTGCAGCTGGGTTTCTAGTGTGAATTTAAAATGTGCTTTCCATCGATTGTGACAGCGCAACACTAATGAATCCTGAACACTTGTATTAATAAATCAGCAAGTGTTGGAAATGAAGCCCCCAGCTATTTAGCTTACAGGCTCACGGGGGCAGTGACACACGCTGTATGTGTCTATAGTGCTGCTGAGCTTGGCTGCCAAGTCTGGGTGCTTTTGCAATGCAAATAAACAAACCACGAGGAGCTGCTGCTGAGACAACGGGCTTCAGTGCGAAGTCGTGTGGTCAGTAATTTGCTGGACTAACCTAGGTCTCTTGAGAGACCAAGAACGGGCATCAGGTCCATGCCACCTAAACCCACTTCTGGTACTGCAGATGAGTACAACTCCCCGCTAGGATTCGCCAGCCAGGTTACTTAACGAACTTCCAGTTGCTGCAATCAGATGACATGGCGATGTGCCTCCCTTCCCTCTGCGAACAGATTCTTGTCCTCCAGGCACTGATGGAGGAAAAGGCAGAACATGCTTTACTGATGGGGCGCTGGGGTGCTGATGTCCCCCTCCATTATGGGCAATGGTAATAGAACACGAATCCAAAAGGCAACAGGAAAAGGGGAGAGGGGGAGATAATCTTTAAGTGTCCCCCATGCCCTCCCTTGCTCTGGTGGTTTTCTGATAAAGGCTAGAGCAATTCAGCATGGGAAAGGGACTTTACCATCACTCATCAGGCAGAGCGTGGGGGAGGGATGACCGTCTGCTTGTACTATCTCGTAATTTATCACTGGCATCTGTTGCAGCCGCTGTTACCTACCCTTCTGTGATATAGGTCACGCACACGCCCTGCCAATGCTGCTAAGCCAGAGTGTTAAAGGAGTCTGATCCCCAAGCCGTGATCCAAGGAGCAGTGCAAAGGATGGGGAGAGAGAATGAGAGACAGAGGTTGCTGGGCCCTGCTTGTGTCCGCGGCTCATCCTAGTGACGTGCTGGCACAGTCACCTATCTCTATAGCCTCAGTGACCCTGTAGAAAATGGAATAATTCTGCCCACCTACATACTGGCTACAGCTTCACTTCTGGAGGTCATTAAATACAAAACAACAGCAACAACACCTGCTACCATGGGAAAAGCCATTCATAAAGGAGATGGAGAGCTTTGGGTAGAAGGTGTCATAGAATTGGGAAGTGTTACTAAAGCACTGTGTGGATGCAGTAAACAGAAACCCTCCCCACCCTCACAGCATGCTCCTGGGGACCCTGCTTAGGAAAGCGAAGGCTTTAGAGTAATACTGCAGACATTACTGGTGGCTGGGCAGGGAGAAGCACCAGACAGTGACAGCTCCTGCTGTACCTTTTATGCCCTGGCAAGCACTGGAGAGTCGTTACAAAGTCTCCAGCATCTCCCCAGCAGTAAAGTTCCCTGTTTAAGCTAATTAGGGGAATCCTCATTAGAGTCCCCTGGGAAGCCTGACAGCAGGCCAAATGTCCAAGTGGCACTTCAGCTCAGTGTATTTTTGGCCACTGGAGCCCACGGCAAGACATGGATGATTTCATCCTGCTGCTTTGAGCTGAAACTAAAAAAAGTTGCGCTTTACTCTCCTATACCAAATGGCAACAAGCAAAGGCCATCACCAGCCCCACAGGCTATGCCGTAAATTTCTCCAGAATCTGGAGAAGAGATTCAGCTCCTGGCACATGGAAGAACACTCTGGACACCGTGTCCCATGGTTCATAGGGCATTTGGCTGACATGTTGTTTCAGTGGGTAGGACCCATCCAATAATCCTGGGAGAAAGATTAACGCTGGGTCTGTGGAGCCTTTGGGTGCCGTCAGAGCATTCGGAGCTGCATGCATGCAGACCAGCATTAAGCCCCCAAACACAGTCAGCCCCACGCTTGTTCAGAATGGATGGCACAGTGCTGCTCCTCGTGGGCTGGGGCACTCCTGGGTCTGGCAGAGTCCTCACTGCTGGAAAAGTCCCTGGCTGTAAGGCTGAAGGCAGCCAGGAAGATTTTGTGGTACCCTGGAGAGCCCCGAGGTGTGGGCAGGTGCTGGCTGCCCCAGGACTATGGAGTTCCCAGCGTTGCATTTGCAGTGAGCGCAGCTGGCTGGGGCTCTGCAGAGCAGAAGGCACCTCTGGGACCACAGGAAAACAGCTAATTAAGTCAGGATTCAAGACAAATCAAAGAAAACCTTTATGAAAGAAACTACCCAAAAAATCCCCTCTGCCTCATCGCTCTCCTGGCTGCAGAATATTAATTGTTAAAGGCACAAGTGTAACATGCTTATGGGCAATATGTGTGTGGGAGAAACTGGACCCCTGGAATTAAAATTTCTGCATAAACATATTACTTCAAAGCAGAAGTGCTTCAGTGCAGAAGCTCACTGGCCCTCTCAGATGAGCACTCAGGAACCTCTACCTATTCCAAATCTAATGTTCTGCCACCTGAGCATATGTTGTGCTTGGAGAAGCAGGCAGTTCTTGCAAGACATGGATGTTCATAAATATGGGTCACAGAAGAGTCCCAAGCACATGAGCAAGCCTAGCTCTAGGGACATATATGTAAATGTAAGCTAGGTTAGCAGCTAAATCTGTGTATGTATACGATGGCATTTGCTGTTCAGTTTTAGAAACACGTACGGACGCACAAAGGTGTGGATGCTGTCCATGGGGCAGGGAGTGCTGTGTTTATGTGACATGCTTTCAGAATAATCACGGGTTTATCGAGGCGCCTCCATCTTTGTGCATGTTGCAGTGCAAGAGACAGCATTAAAGCCTGAACAGGTGTTAATCACTATGCACTGCAATAAATTCTAAACATAGGGAGAGGGCTTATTTATACATGTCTGCTCCTCCCACCCTGCACTCGGTGCTCGAGCCCTGGCACTGCTTCGTAGGTAGAGGCGCCTGCAAGGCACCAGGAATGGGTGCAGGAGCTGGACTTTGCCAGCCAGAGCAGAAGGGACTAGGGGCAGAAACCCTGACGCTGTCCCCGTGCCCGGGTACGCCACTGCTGCTCTCAGCCCCCACACATCGCCTGGGGATGGCGTGGTGGAACTGCAACGAGCAGCAGGCGGGGGGGAAACACCAGCCCCGGGATGGAGTGGGGGCCTGGGCTGAGGGGGACTGCACAGGGAAGCGGGGTCACAAAGCACCCAAGGAAGCTGTTTTTTTAGGATTTTTTTTTTCAAAAGCTTAGCCCCCCTGCTTGGAGCTCAGCCAGCTGATACAGATGGGGTGTTACAAAACAGAGCCAAAAGGCAAGAGCGCAAGGAACAGAGCTATCTATAACCCAGGCAAAGTTAGATGGAGCGAAGGTGGGGAAGAGGGAAAGACAGAGCGTGGCAGGCAGCCCCTGAATGATGCTGAAAGCAAGGACACGATCATTCGGCAACAGGATTTGGAAGTGAGCGACTCCCGCTATCCAGCAGCTAGATAAGGCTCTGTGGCTGTCAGCTTAACTCTGCCGTTTATTCCTGTGCTGTAGGGAGTTAAATAGAGCACACGGAAAGCCTGCTGCAGGGAGTGAAAGTCACGGAGGGAGAGGGAAGGAAGCGGCAGTAACCGTGCGGTGCCCGGGGAGTCGGGTGGAAGTGGCTGCGGGCAGAGCCCCTCCAGGTAAGTGCTTGCGGCTCTCCATCCTCCTTGCTGCTCCCGGAGACGAGAGGCTTCAGGGGTGGCATTCAGGACACAGCCATTGCACGGGGGAGGCTGGAAGTCTCCTTCACAGCCGGTGTGAGCACAGGCACTGAAGGGGGACAGCTATTTGTTGAGGCTTCTCCTCCAGCAGGCACCACAGGAAGGCACCCCAGCTTGGTTTGGGGAGCGGGGGGCAGCAGCGGGTGAGGGTTGGCTTTGGTGCTGCATCTGTCTGGTGCATCGGCATCTAGACACACTATCTAAGCAGCCTTGCAAAATGCACTAGCCCAGGCACTGAACCTGCTCGTCTTTCTCCCCAAGATGCTAATTTAAACGTTTCCTGGTGGCTTATGCTCCGTCCAAAATAAATCAGACACAGAAGCCTGGGGGAGGGCACGTGCGTGGGGAGAGCATCCCGGTGGGAGCGCAGTGCCCAGCTGAAATAGCGATTATGGAGGCTGCCAGAGCCCCCCGGGCCACACAGAGGGTGGTTTGCTCTGTACCCTGGTTGAAGTGTGTCTATCTGCCTGCTTCTGTGACTGTGGGGGCACAACAGAGAGCACCCGGGGGCCAGGGGCGTCTGCGGTGTTTTCCCTTTTCCCGCCTGCAGGTATCCAAGAGGGAATCGGGAGGGAAGGAGGGACCTGTTGTCAGTCACTTATTGTCAGGGGAGAGTTTATGGTCTTTGGGTTTCTAATTACACTGAGCATTTTTCCTTCTTCTAATTAAGCTGTAATTCCTCTCTTTTCAACACTCCCACTCAGTCTCCCCCGCCCCAGGTCCTTCCTTCCCCTTGGAGGCTCACTCACTCCTCAGCTCCCGCAGTTGCTGCAGTGAGATCCCCGAGCTGGAGCTGCACTCTGCCCAGCCCTGCTCTAGGCACCACATCCATTTTACCTTGAAACAGAAAGGACACGCTGTGGGAGAAGATGGGGGGGAGAAGCTGCCTGGCAGCCGCTCAGTGGCTCCATGAGCCCGAGCGTGCGCCGGAGATGCACAGGTGGCAGCAGCCAGCGTGGCGGCGAGTGGCGGGGAGCTGGGACGGCTGCCCCAGTAAGGTCACCTCAGCCATGCATCAGGCTGACCTTGAGCATCAGGCTCATGGAACTACTGCAGCAGGGTGCTCAAGCACAGGCTCATCCCTCTGGCATATGTGAGAATCCGGCCTTATTTCTGCACTGTGAGGGTATAAAAGAGAATTCCTGTTGTGCCTGCATCATGCTGCACCTCCTGCAACATCCTCCAGCTCTCCTCCGCAATGGTGCTGGTGCCCCAAAGGCAAAACTCTAGCTGGGGAGGGGAAAGGAGAGCACTGAGCCCAGCCTTGTGTCCTGTGGCCAGGAAACTGAATCCCACCCACTCTGCTCTGCTCTCCCCTCTAGGATCGGGTGGGCAGGCTTTGAGGTCACCCCACGCCCCTGGGCCGTGCGCCAGGCTGGCTGGTGGATGTGAAGACGTGCTGGAGAAGACAACAATGCTGCCTATGACTGCCGGGCACCGGTGGAGGAGCAGGTCGCTCATGAGGTGGCAGGAGGCTTGCCGTAAGTAATGCCTGCTCAGGTGCTCAGTGCGATGATCCTCTTTGTCAAGGAAGTGGGAAGAAAATAGGTCACATCAGGGTTAAGAATAGGGGAGAGGGACAGCTAAGAATGGAGATGTTTGAACTAATTCCTGATTCCTTTAGAGGCCAGGCTAGCTGGGAGGGAGAGCGAGACTCTAAAGCTGAAGATGGGCTTAAAGTGGGACAGTGAGTGATGATTGCTTCTGAATTCCAGTGGGCCTGACAGGTGAGAAACAGCGAGGCAGATACCACTGCACAAAGATCCACCCGAACGCTTCTCAGATCAGCATCCTGTAAGCTGCAGCCTCCTCTCTGTGGCAGGGCTTTGTACATAAGCTGCTGAGCACGGCTCCCAGCTCTCCATGGCAGAAGTCATGACAGATTTTAGAAGGGCATATAGGATGCAAAAG
This sequence comes from Alectura lathami, assembly GCA_013399715.1. Taxonomy (NCBI): domain Eukaryota; kingdom Metazoa; phylum Chordata; class Aves; order Galliformes; family Megapodiidae; genus Alectura; species Alectura lathami. The sequence goes on from VXAV01000279.1 coordinate 61,159, forward strand.
CAGATTTCTCCTACTGGGCACTGCCACATGTAGTGAAAATCAAAGAATAAATAAAGACGGTATCTTTCAAGTTACTGTAAAAGTTCAGTCTCCGCACCTTCCCAATGGATGGAGGCATCTGCTACAGCATCCCTGAGTGCAGAGCAGACCTGCTAGGGTAATATGGGCCTTCAGGGGATGTACGTGGGGACAGCTAGGGAGTGTCCATCTCTGCTGCATGCCCAGGCAACTAAGCAGACCGGTGGTTTCCCATGTTCCTGCCATCTTGATCGAATCTGGGGCTGCCACTGTAAGAAGCTGGGGGAATGATTTCCTTCCCCAGAAAACAGGCATTTTTGTAATCCATCCTCACAGACCAGGCTGCTGCATGAATTATTTACAATGACTGCAACTGAGTCTTGACTTAATCTGATATTTCTGGATCAGCTTTCTGCCACCTACTAGAGTCACCAAACACCTCACAAAGTAACTTCATCTTCACCTAACACAAAAACACATGCTACTCATCCTTCTGCAGGGCTGCAAAAGAGCTTCAGGTTCTGCCTATTGCTTGCCTCTCTTCCCTGCAAAGCTGCATTGTAGCCAGTGAGATGAATTTCTTGGTCTCAGCTCACATCCTAGTGGATGCATCTCTTCCAGCGACTGAAAATGAAATCAGACCGTCTCCTCTCCACTATTTTAGTACAATGTTTCCAAGAAAACAAAGCAGTATATGGGTAATAACAAGACATTTTGGCACATCCCATACAGCCTCAGAAACTTGGCATCAGTGCAGTTCCTGAACAACCACAGCCAGCTGCCTGAGACTGTGTTCCCACCGCCACTGGTGGCACCCCACAGCCACGCAGCCGGGGGCCAGCTGCGGGTAGGTATATGGAGAGATAAACCCCGAACAGAATGCCACCTGTATAGCATTACACAGTCTGCTCTTGCCTTTCTCTGTATACAAAGAAGCAAAGTGTTATCTCACCATCGCAGCTGTCAATCTATTATTAATACTGTACTTTTGTTAAGTATCCAGGAAAATAAAGGGTCACTCGAGTGACTCACGGCTCTCTGCCTTCCCCACTCCAGCTCTCATTCTTTTAATTCTCTTTCTGCAACAAGAGAGGGATGTATCCTGAATGGAATTAAATATCACCCAGCCAGGCAGTACCTGCACTGTGCCAGTTCACAGGCTATGGTCTGCTTTCATGGCAATATCTGCTGCTGACCCCAACCTTTCCATGACAAGAAAGCACAGAGGTGCTCAGGAGAGAGGTCTCGCTTATATCTCACTTATCTCACTATGAGGATCTATAATTATCATTAAAAGAGCAGATTGGCATGGCCTGGGCTGATGTACACCTGAGATCTCAACTGAAGGACAGAATTCTTGAGGGAAGTGTGAAAGATGAATGGAAAAAAAAAAAAAAAAAAAAAAAAGAGCAGAGAGAGTCTCTCTGAACACTTATCCCTTGGACCTTAATGAAGTCATATAGCTTAGGATCCAAACCGTGCATTTCTCCTTAGGCTACCAGTCCAAAAATCTGCCAATTCTCACAAGGATCACCAGGAACACAAAAAGAACTGACACAGGATGACAGAACTCTAGTCTGAAGCCAAGTTGATATAAAAAAATGGGCAATGGGGCAGACTGAACTCCAGAGACAGGCAGGACGGAAGAGAGAAGCAGCATGACCGATCACAGTGCCGCTCCACTGGAGCTTCTCCACAGCTTGGGTCTCCACCAGCTCCCTCTCTTGTGACAGTCTTTTCAGAATTCTCCTTGGGTCAAAAAAAATAAAATGCCTGCTTGTTGGTTCTTGGGAAAAAAGCAGGAATGCAGGCAGTGCGTCGTTTCCAGTCCAGGAAAGAACAGTAGGACAACAAACGCATCCATTTGGGCTACCATGCACCCCTAAAGCCTACCAAGCCCAAGTGACTGCCCTCTCTGAAGCAAAGCGATAGGGCATGATGCAGAGGCAAGCCTGCTTCAGTTTTAGTCAAATGCTCAAACTCATCACCTTAAAAAACAGCGAGGGAGCTGAATTTGCTTCCCACATTGAAGCAATTAATCTCAACTCCACAAAAAGGATTGGGATGAAGGATGCAAATGTTTAACATAGTCTGCTTAAACATAACTCCCACTCCTCTAACGACAGGAGGCACAAAGCTTGCTTTCCTGTTGGTGATGCTTCCTTGTGACAGAAATGAGAGTTTTAAAAGCTACTGGCTCCCAGGGAGGGGTGACAGCTACAGCCCTGACACTGCTCACAGGATCTGAACCATGTCTGGAACAGTGATCCAGAACAGCTCTAAAAAATGCCGTCTGGTGGAATGTCCAAACTTATCTTTGAGATATCGTAGGAGAAAGAGAGTGTGTGCTAACCATTTTCCTAACATCCCTTTCTTCAGTTACAAGCTTGGAGTTTTTTCCTCATCTCTCCTTTGCTGTGGGTAGTTTTGGTTAGAGAAGATACTCGTGGAGCTACTGCTGTGGGACTCAGAAGCCATTCTGAGAGCAATGGCACATATAAAGTGCCCAGTGGCTTTGGGTGCCATTGTTACTTTCCAATAGCTTTCTTGCTCATCCCTGTCTGATGTATTCTAATCCATAAAAAGGTCTTTTGCCACAAGGCCCACACGGCACGTTGTAGATATGGAGAACAAATGATATCCTTCTTTAGAGGCTAACTCGGACTTGAGTCTGATGTCACAGATTGTGACCCAAACTGCAGGAGTAAAACTGAGACGTAGGTTGTTTTGTTTTGATTTTTCTTGAAAGCTTTTCATTAACATATCCATTGCTTTAAAAAAAAAAAAAAAAAAAAAAAGCTTCTTAAATATATGTCAGTGACTCCTCTCTCAACTCTGACTTTTTAGAAATAGCTGTCCTTTACCAGACGTGACATCTCCCACCGCTCTCTGCTCCATTCTCTTCCGATTTCTCTGGCAGCAAAGTCATCTGGGATACACTGTCCTGTGAACCTGGGAAGGATGTTTATTTACTTGCTCATAAAAAAACAGCTCACGGGAAGCTCATGATGGCGGGGCGCGGGCCAGCAGTAGAAGGATCTGTCCATGAGGACGCTCATTTCACCCACGGCAGTGTGGCGAGGAGGCCCGCTGTGAGGGTCACGCTGTGGCTGTAGTGGTGTGCAGAGCGGTGCTGGGTGAGGCTGGGAAAGCACTGCTCTAACACTGCGCTCTCTCTCCCTCTCCCCTGCTTTCCACCTAGCAGTGCTCGGCTGCTGGCTGTCGCTGTGCGCTGCAGAGTCCTTCTTTGCCTGCCCTTCCTCCTGCAAGTGTAACAGTGGTAACCTGGAAGTGGACTGTAGCGGCCTGGGCCTCTCTTCCATCCCCTCAGACATCCCCACGAACACCAGGACCTTCCTCTTTCTCAACAACAAACTCAGCATCCTGCCGGGACCGGTGTTTTCCAACCTTTCAGCCCTGCAGAGGCTGGATCTATCCAACAACTTCTTGGACCAGCTCCCCCAGAACATCTTCAGCGACCTGGGGAACCTCACAGAGCTCCAGCTGAGGAACAACAGCATCCGGGCCTTGGACAAGGACCTGCTCCAGCACACGGCCCTGCTGCGCCAGCTGGACCTCTCCATCAACGGCCTGGCCCAGATACCCTCGGGCATCTTCGACGACCTGCCGGCTCTCCGCTCGCTCTCGCTCAGGTCGAACCGCCTGCAGAGCCTGGACAGGGTGACCTTTGAGCCGCTAACCAGCCTGCAGCAGCTCCAGGTGGGGGATAACCCCTGGGAATGCGACTGCAACCTGCGGGACTTCAAGCACTGGATGGAGTGGTTCTCCTACCGAGGTAGGTGCTCGCGCGGTGGGAGCACAGGAGACAGGCGCCGGTTTGTCATGGAGAGGGAGGAAACGCGGGACACGTCCAGCAGATCAGGCTGACCTAAATCCCAGATCTGAGCTGAGGAGCAGGAGGGCAGCGCACAAAGCTAAGAGCCAGCGTAGCACTACTGCACCTTCATTCAGAAATGCTGCCAGGCCTCAAACCTCTGCAGCCTCAGGCTCCCTGCTACCTCATTTTGTTTCTAATCCCAGAGATTACTCTTTTTTTTTTTTTTTTTTTTTTTTTTTTTTTTGGGTGAATAACTTTCCTCAAATTACTTCAAAACATCAGGATTATGAGTTCCCCTCACGCTTTCTACCTAGAAGAGATGCTCTTCAAGCCTGAAAACAACTGTCCAGTTCTCCTCCTAACGCTGGGAGAACTAAAAGCTGGATTTGGCTGTAAAGCATTGGGTTTGCTTTCAGCAAAAGAACCATAGGAACATCCCACTTGGGAAAATATTACAACTGGCATGGGCAAACCCTAAGGCTCAAATTAACAAGTCAGTCTCTCAGTCAGACTGGCTATAAAACCACTCTTTCAAAACGAGTATTTTTTGACAAGTTTGTATTTCCAGCTTTTCCTTGAAGGCTAGAAAGGTCTGTATGACGTTGCAGGAATTCTGACAGCGGATTTCAGGACCTGCAACTCACAGCAAAATGGCACATTTTGCAGGAATGACGACTGAAGGCCTGACCTTCTGTCACTGCAGCCAATGAGCAGGAAAGGGTCTCAAATCATGTGGATAGCAGCAGTCAGCTGTCACATCCCTGCTGATCACAGACATGCTGCAAAGAGATTATCTACGCCTATGGCTAGACAGCAGTCTGAAATATGTATTTGTGTGAGCAGAACCAAACAAGCATATGAGTGCCACTTTTCTCTCTTTTTTTGTTCTTGTTGTCGTTTTCTTTTTTTACTCTCATATCACACACTCCATAAAAAGCACACAGAGTTAATTTTTTTTTTTTCCTTCTTCAAAAGAAATTGCCCAACTCACTCAAGCATTTATTTCAACATCTGTCACTATTTCCACGAGGGGGGATGGATTAGTTTTCAGAAGATGATACTGCGTGTCTGTTGTTATTTTGAGAAGATAGAGCCTGGTCCTATCTCTTTGCTTTAATTTCTCCTTTTCTAAAATGATTCTGCTCACACTTACATAACTCAGTAAACTGCATGAGGCTGACTTTATAGATTGTTTCAGAGGGTTTTCATGTCTTGGCCTGAAAGATGTCTACACAAACATCAAGCACCATGAGCTCTACTGTCAAATCCCACTTAGGTAGAGGCATCCCAACCGCTCAAGCCATTCCATTGGTGGAGGCCTGAGGCATACAAAAAGCCTCTCAGTTAGGCAAAACAGTCATTTTAAAGGATACCACATGCTGTGCGTGGAGGAGCAGCCATTCCTCCCTCCCACCACCTTTCACAAGCACTGTGGATCAGGCAGCATACGGACTTCAGCCTTACCCCTGAACTCTAGATACATCCCGTGTTAGATCACATCTGCTGTTTGGCACAGGGAAATGCTCTCCGAATTTACTCAGGAATGCATTCACATGAGGGACTAGATTTTACGGCCCCAGGGCTATAATGAAGCAGTTACCCACTCGATAACCGCTATGCTGCTGCACTTGGCGTCTGCAGGGCAAATCCTTGTCAGGTGTGAACAGAGTCATAGGAACTTATCTCACCTGAGAATCCAGCTGTTGTCTTTAAATGCGACGCCATAGCACTGCATCAGGATGAAGCTGTGTTCACTCCTATTATCTCTGTTGGGACAGGTGGGAAAATCGACCAGCTGGCATGTACCCTGCCCAAGGAGCTGAAAGGAAAGGATATGCGAATGGTGCCCATGGAGATGTTTAACTACTGCTCACAGCTGGATGATGAGAACAGCTCCACTGTGCTGGACAATACCGGCCCACCCTGCACAAAAGGAAGCCCAACTCCTTCCAAAACTAAGTCGGAGCCAGAGGTGGAGCCCAGTGTGGGATGCCCTCAGAAACAGCGATACCGGCCCGTGAGCGTGCGTCGGGCCATTGGTACTGTGATCATCGCAGGGGTGGTCTGTGGCATTGTTTGCATCATGATGGTGGTGGCAGCTGCTTATGGCTGCATCTACGCCTCCCTCATGGCCAAGTATCACCGGGAGCTGAAGAAGAGGCAGCCGCTCATGGGTGACACAGAGGGTGAACATGAAGAGCAAAAACAAATCTCTTCTGTGGCATGAAATTCTTTTAGGAAGGAAGGGACAGCAATGAACAAAGGTACCTGAGAGCAGTCAAGCATGGGGTCCTCCCAAAATACATCTTCCCAGACAGAAAGACAGACTGTGCTATTGCTCCACTCACCCAAGCAGTGCAACATGCTTCTGGGGGGTCAGGGCACCTGACTCTAATTTCTGTTCCTCTGCCCCAGGCCTATTTTATGCCCTTTCATCCTTGGGCCCAGACAAATAAAGTAGAGCCAGACCTCGAGTGCTTGCTGTGCCTCATGCCCTCGCACAGAGCTTCCCTCACATGCAGCTGGCATGTTCTGGGAGCCTGTGTAATCCTCTCAGCCTCAGTCCTGAGTCATCCTGTATCCCGTCAAGAGCTGTCTGCAGAGAGAGCAGCTCTATGAAAGCTCGTGTGAGGAGCAGGACACCACAAGTGTCCATGCCTCACTGGAAGGGTCACTGCTGTGGTGCGACAGTAACTTGCTGCCCACAGCGCACCCAAGAGCACATCAGAAGGGATGGAGGGTCTCTTGGGTGTGACAACAGCCAGAAGATTTCCCTTCTCACTTTTAAAGGTGGAAAGACACCTACATCACTCTAATGCACTGCCAAGGAGCCCAACATTCCTCTTTTTGCTCCTGGCCAGCTCCAAATCTGCCATTATAGGCGCACGGATAGAGAGCTGCCCTCCTGTGCACGCTTCCTGACTCATTCTGATCCTAATGCACGCACAGAGTCAGCCTCAGCTCCAGACACCCAGACACCTCATCTGTGTGTGCAGAGCCACGTGTGCACATGCTGATCTGCCCTGTGCATGCAGCCATGAACACATTTAGCCACTGCAGCTTACTGTTAGCATAACGGTGCATAGCACCTCCTGCTTTGGACAAAATACATGAACCCTGCCACTGAGGAGCTAACAAAAACTCCTCAGCCACAGTGTAGAGCTGGTGGAAATGGGCAGAAGAGGCCAGAAAGAGGCGGAGTTATTGAGGTTACAGCATGAGTCAGTGGAAATGAGTACAGAACATGAAAAATAAGGGATTTTTGTTATCAATTTTATGTTTTCTGTGATAGATGGGGAAGGTAAAGGTATGAAGCCTCCATTTGGTAAGCAGAGCAGATGTGGGCCATCAGGAAAGACACAAAGGAGAACATGGCTTACCAGCACAGCAGCGTGAGCACTGCTGAGGGGCCGTGTGGGTGGAGGGGGAGGTGGCAGGAGGAAAACAACCTGAGAGCTGGCATTGCTGGCAGAGGGACAAGCACAATGCACAGAGTAGCATAACGTGCCAGAGGTGACCGAAGAAAGGCGTACTACTCCGGAGGGTCTTGAGGTGAAGGTTGAAACCCGGACCACAGCGTGGCACAGGTGGGAGAGCCTGCAAAGGAGCTGACATGGTGCGCAGCACAGCCCACATACGCTCACCTCACCATCACCACTGTGCTCGCTGCCATCCACAGCTGCACAAGTGTGCCCATACACAACTGTGCACACTGCTGCTGTCATGCAGGGTGACTTCCCCCAACTAGATTTTAAAGCCCTCAGACTGCAGTGCCTCTTATTAGTCTCAGCTCTTTGCAATATGACAGGGAGGGAAAAAAAAAAGTGATAGGGGGAAAAAAAGAAAGGAACCCAACATAAGGACTCATTTTGTGTTGCTGGAAGTGGGATAAAATGCTGTCTCCAGGGGAGAGCGCACATTGCCATGGTAACCTGCTCTAACCCGTCACAGTGGGTATTCCTGGGCTAGGAAGATGACACCGGAGGTCGTGCATCCGCAGTGCCTGTGGATGGTGTGATTCTTGCCATCAGGAAACAAGCTGTCAGCAAGCCCAGCTTGGCAGGGTGTTTTGCGAGTCACCTGTGTTCAGAGGCCAGCAGGCACTGCAGGTGGACCCTGCCAGGGCACCGCACCTCTCCCTCCTGCTCCAGCTGGATCCCAAAGCCTTCAGACATCTTACAGCCCTCCTGCTTGCTGCTGCTGGATCCCTGCGGAAATGATGCATGCTGGTTCCTCATCCCCTCCTGGCCCCAGCCAGGTGGTTGTACTGACCCATGGGCATGCCATGCCATGTCTTTAATTAAAGCCTGAAGTGGCAAAATCCCTTCTGGCCTACCCAGGGCCACTAGAAGCAAAGAGACAGGATGGTCTGGACTGTTTCAGCACGACTTCGCTCGACACAGGGCTGCATGGGCCAGAAGAGGATGTTTTCCAGGAAGCAGAAGACCAGGCTGCCCTGGATGAAGGACTGGGAGAAGCTGTCCACCCCCGAGCGTGGGCACTCTTCACACCCCCCACTCCCAGCATGCCGCCTGTGGGAAGAGGAAGAGGAGGAGGAGGGCTGGCAAGATGTGAGGAGGAAGGACTCTTCCCTCATGCACTGTATAGCCACACAAACCATCCCATCTGCTGCAACCGTAGCCCGCTCTGAAGGGCAGAACTGGTGCACTGCAGATTCCTTATGTGTGTTACTGCTGCTCCACATTCCCAGCAAGCTGGGACTAGACTCTGCCTGCTGGATCCAAATCCCCCCCCAACCTCCCTCTCAGGGGAAATTCTCCCTTTCCCATACTGGACTCCGCAATCATACTTGAAATGGGACTTGAGTCAGAGCAGTATATTTATAGATCTATATTTTACTTGCATCAAATAATGGTGAAACATTGCACAAAACCAATGGGATCTATATGTGTGTGTGTGCGCGCGTGTGTGTGTGTGTGCGTGCATGAGCGAGAGAGGAGAGATTGTTTTTAAGGGGAAAATTGAGTAGGAGGGAGGCAGGGGCTGGGGAGGGGGGAAATCCTCCTTTCTCTGCAGCTTCCCTGTGACCTCCTCCTGTCCTGACCAATTTTTCTTTGTTGCTAATAATATTTTCTATACCTTGTGTTGTGGGGCTGATGATGACCTCGCCCATCCTTTCCTCTTTGTTTTCATTTATAAGGCAGAAACTCTGGATTCATCTCAACCCTAGACAAGGGACTGCTATGTTTAGAAACCCACCCAGGAAAGGAGAAGAGAGGAAAGCGGAGAAAAGAGAGTTGCTGAGAAACACAAAGCCTGGATGCTATGGGGAGTCCCACTGGAAAGCAAATACTGTACTTGGAAGGACAAGGACCTGTCCCCTTCCATGCAGAGCAGAGTGACAGGGTTCACTGGGAAATGCCCTCTTTGTACCACTGCTGGCAAACAGGCTCTTACTCTTTCCTAGCACACCTGGAAAGCTGTCCCACTGTCAGCAGGCACCTCTAGGGAACACCACGCCCGTCAGGGTCAGAAACAACACTCTCCTGTGGGATGCCAGACACAGAACGAGACCCCAGTGCTCCCAATATGCCCAGACAATGGGTTCCTCTGGTGTGTGGGGTGGGGGCTCCCAGTGCCCCTGCAGGCATGGGGGAACCCTAGTAAATGCACCAAAGGGCATCCGATGCCAAGAGCAGGCACCTGCCCTCAGGGAACAGTCCTCTAGGGCAGGCAGGTCCAACCAGCAGGCTGGGGCCATGTGTCCCTTCGGGGCTGGCAGGCCCACCAGAAACACCTCTTCTGATCTCCGCCACCCCCCGGCCCCACACACCCACCTGTGGTACAGGCAGGCACATTTCTTGCAGGGAACAGATGGCACTTGTAATTTCTTTTTCTTTTTGTTACTGTTTGAAGGAGAGCAAGAAGATTTTCTAAAATGACTGAATGGAGGTTTCCTTGGCATGAGACAGAAAATTTTTAAAGGTATATTATATTTCTGGCTTGTTGTTACAGAAGAATAATAAAGAATGTATTTTCCTATGTTCCTCCTTGTTTAAATGAGATCTCTGATAGTAACTTTCCCTCTCCCCTATTCCCTGCTAAAGCAAACACTGCAGGGGTACAGCCAGTTAAATAAAAAAGCCTCTGAATTTCCCCATATGTGTATGCTTCCCTGTCCACAGTGTTTGAACTCGGAGCGAACATGCACATATGTACACATGCAGACACTACCAGTGTGAGCCCTAGGCAAGCATCTGCCTGCAGTCAGGGTGAGGCTGCGCAGCCAGTCAAGGTGAGACCCTGGATCTAGAAACAAACACAGGCAGCTCCAGGGACACAGCCAGGCAAGGTCGATTGTGTAACAAGGATAGATACTGTGGCAATCAGCTCATTACATAAAAGTAGAAAGGGACAAATTAATCCCTAGTGTAAGAATGCAGAAGCCAAAGGAGTTATATTCAGGTCAAATACTATTCCAAAAGCTTGTTTTTTTTTTTTTTTTTTTTTTTTTTTTTTTCTTTTCTTTTCAAATTAGAGCATAATGTTCAATAAAACTGACTGTAACAAATAGTGAGCTATGGCTTCCTGCATCTTCAGATTTCTGACTCTCTTGAGCAAGGTTATTTTAACATGAATGGAAATCTCTAATCCTATTACACCCCCAAGAACACAAGCTGTCACCCCTAGAGCTAAATGAGTCTCTCCACCAGCTGTTCACTAGCTAGGTTTATCACACGCCACTAAGATGTTTAAATTCCCTACTTCTCCACTCCCAGTGCTATACATACACACTTCATCACATGCTCTTCCTGTAAGAAAAAGCTCACCACAAGGTATGTGGAATCACAAGAGATGTCAAACACCACCACAAGCAAACTCCTGTGCCAGCATACTCACACTGTTATACCCAGTCACACTGTTATGCTCAGCCAGATCTTCATAGAGAAACTGTGAGCAGAATCCAGATACTCCTAATCTGACAACAGCTGAGGCATCTCTTCTGCTGAAAAGGTATGTGCTGTGAGAGAAGCACTGTTGTTTAACAGTATGGTGTCCGTGATGCATAGTTTAGACTAATTTTACCATGTGGGTACAGGAACTCACATAGATACTACTGAGCAGTTCATATAATAACCAGAAATGTACAAGCGAAAAAAAAAGCAAAGCCAACACACTCATCTGATGACTCTAGGCTTCTTTAGTTCACAGATCATCTGGGAGCAGCCTATGATTTTCTGCAATTTGATTATCTTTCACTTGGCAAATGTGTTTGCCCCCCCTGTACGAACCTACTCTCACACACATATAATTCCATATATATAAACATGTAATTATGCATATGCATATCTAAAATACAAGTAAAATATATAAAATACAATTCTTCCCCAGTGTCTTGCTTGCTGGCAGCTTGCTCTGCACGCTTGCAGAGTGCTTGCTGGCACTGATTGGGAACACAGGTCAGAGGGTCACTTTCTATCTGCTGATTAGATAAGTGCAAGTCCTAGCATGGGATTTCTGAAGACCAAAAAGCCCTCCCTCCGAGAATACTGTGTGATACAGATAAAGGATAAGCATTCCCTGATGAGTACAGTTACAGAACAGGGTGAAAGTAAATAAAAGATTTCCCAAGTCATTTTGGGAAGCTTCCCACAACAGCAGCAGCCCGAGAAAGGTGGGGACAAGGCAGCATCCTCACAGCTTTTCTCCATTTAGAGGGTGGGAGAGAAGCAACCAAGGGGCCAGACCTCTGTTTCCCACAGTGGCACTGTGCTGCAGACAGGCAGAGGCCACGTGCAGGGCACCTGGAGCAAAGGACGAAGCAAAGCACGATGCTAAGAATAACAGCCTGTCTCGCGTGGAGCTTCGGAGCCAGGACAACAACATGCTGCTCTTTGCTCGGGGCACTAGGTCAATATCTGGCCCTTCACATTTGCTTTTCTTGTGCTCTGACTTGTTTGTTAGAACATCATCAGAAAGTCAACATGCAAAGGTCACAGAAAGAGTGACAACTGCAGGTATTTCATTTGAGAAAAAAATGCATGGACTATATGCCGAGATATTCACCCAGCTCTGCATAAAGCTCAAGGGAAATATCCAGAGTAACAACAATGCTTTGCATTTCTATAGTGCTTGCCTTTGGCAGCTCTCTGGGAGCTTGCAAGCATTAATGAATTCACAGAGGCAGAGATTCAGAGAGCATAAAGGCCAGAAGGGACTTTAGATCATCCAGTCTGACCTTCTGTGTATTGCACGTTACTGGGGAAGTGTGCAGAAAAGAACCACAAATGTTATTTGAGGGTGGCAGAAAATGCCTTGCTGTGAAAGGCTTAAAGAGCTCAATCTGTTTAGCTTATGAAACAGGAAATAGAGAAGTTATCCTGTAGAAAGTCCAACAGTGTGTAAACACATGCAGTTAAGGTGAATTTTCCAGAAAGGCAGCCACCTTTGATTTGAAAACATTCAGGAGATGAAAAAAAAAAACCTCCTCTCTTCCCTTGGTACCTTACTACAGCAGCTACTCATGCTCACTGTTAGCATTCGTACTTAATATCTCATTTGAATCGTTTGAATTCAGTTTATTGTCATACATTCTTGTATGCTTCTCTCTGGTAGATTAAAAAAACAAATGTTCAGTAACCAGCATCCCTCCCTGTGAAGGTACTGTATACACTAATCAAATCATCTCCCAGTCTCCTTTCTGGCAAGATAAGCAGATTTTCATTAAGTCAATTTTTGCTATAAAGCATTTCCTCAGCTCTGGAGCAATACCGTAGGCCCAGGTCGCACTCATTCCAGTTTTTCCTCCTTCATAAAGCACACTCCTCACTCACCAGAATCTGTGACATATATTGTAGGTAATACCTAGCTATTGCCATACAACACTAAATACCACCTTTCCCTACACCTACCCACCAGCCATGTCTCACAACACATTTGCTAGGCTCTGTGAGCATTATTCTTACTTTAAAGATACAGGCAGATAGAAAAGCTACTGCAAAACTCTGTAAATCATTTTGAGGGAGCTAGTCAACAGGAAACTGGTTCTGATCCCACTCATAACCACCTCTATCGTAGCACAGATTCCCTGGATTTCAAACAAGATTCTCCACATTTAAGCGATTCTTGGCAAGAGGAAAACCCAGCCCTTTATTTAATCTGAAGGTCCCCCTCCAGCAGTCTCCACTTCCTATTTCACTACCGGTCTCATATGGTATCTTTCAGATCTCTCCCCCTGGACACTGATGTCTTTGATTCCTCAGACACTCCTCCTCTCTCCCCGATTTTCACTCTCTTGAGACCGATCATCCCCTTTCAGCAACTGCCTCTGACCAGCTGCTCCTCAGATTCTCCCTCCTCTGATCTCCTCAACTGTCACTCCTCAGCTGCCACAAGCACGCCAGCCCCCACAGCCCCATCTGCTTTTTAAAGGCTCGTTATCATAAGCAGGGGCTTCTTCGCTCACTCCTCTTTACTCTGTGAAACCCAAATCAATCACGAGAATCCATCGTGCTGTCAAAGGCTGAGAGAGGGTTTTAGGCCGGCCCTGTCCAACCTGCGGCCTTCCAGGCGCTCTGCTGGGACCTCCAGCTGCATTAACAGGCATATTTTTATTCAGTCATGACCAAAACTATGGAATGTGTGAATTATGTGGCAAAAAGACCCGGCCTGGTACTCAAGGGGAGTGCCGAGAGTGACTGCCCTGTAGCTCATGTGCTTGCCGGTGGCTGTGCTGCTGAATGGTGAGACAAGGGACTTGGGCTGTTCTTCAGAGACAGAAGGGGAACTGCAGGCTAACGCAGTCTCTGTTGGAGGCACCACTGCCTTCTCAATGACTTTTCAAGCTTCAGTCTAAAACCAGATGGCTTTTTACCTCAGATTATAGCTCAAAAGCTGTTCTAAAGCTGCATTACCCTAATGGCTAGAAACCCTCCTCAAGTTTTTCACACTAAACGTCTTCATGGCCTATCTATACTAGCAGTGTCCTTTAATTCAAATGTTTCCCTCAGGATGCATTTATTACAGTCCTGGTCCTGCTGAAGTCCTGGTCCTTTCAACTTTTTCAGGATACGTTTATCAACTCCTTCCTGAAGAGTTAAAAAAAAACAAAAAAACAAAAAAACTTAAATTTGGTAGACAGATGCTGAGAACCTTTGAGACCAAAAGGGTGGTGAAGAACAGAGTGGAGCAGAGCCACATGTGGCTGAGGCATGACCAGAGCTGCTGGGGACCACTGAGTCTGCCCAGTTGCCATTCAGCAGGGATCTCAGGATTGGACTTGGTAGGCAAAGGTTCCCTGAATTTTATGTGGGTATTGGGAGGGGCGATACAGCCTACACTGAGGATCCTTACTGAGACGTGGCAAAACAGACCCAGCAGTTCCCAGAAGACAAGGGCTGCCTCTAGTCCTGCTTGCTGTGCTCTCTGCCAGATCTTACAGAGTTCCCTGCTCGCGGACTTCTAAGATTAATTCTCAAGCACATGACCTTGTCTGTCGTACTACTGAAATTCATTCTGTTTCTGGTACTACTGCCAAGGTCAAATAAGGCTTTCGCTACGATATTCTGGTCCTTCCCTGTACTCGCAATGCCTTCTAGTGTTGAGTCATCAGGACACTTCCTCACTACCTATTTCTGTTTGCATCAGGTTCTCAGGCTAATGTCACCAAAGACTGAACATGGGGGAGTGCTACAAATAATCTTTTGCTAGATGGACAGGTGATCTTGCTTTTGTCAACACCTCGACACAATTCTGCCTTCATGCCCCTTATAACTCTGTCTTTCCTTATCTCCTCCAGTTTAACTGTTTCTTATGTGTCACTGATACACACAGACCTTTGAAATTTCCTACACCTTCCAGGAAAATAATCATCTGAAAGGAAGCTATGGGATTAATCTGGCATGATCTAGCACTGTTGAACTCACATTGCCTGACTTTCCCCTTTTCCCTAATCACAAAATAATAATGGCACTTTCCTCCAAGATCTCCTCTAAAGCACTACAAGCATGACAGAGGTCACACAGGTTTGAGACTGGCAAACTTATTTCTTCCCCTTCCTTAATCCTGACTGCTGAGTTTTCACTTTTCCAGCCAGCATGGAGTCACAACTGCGGGCAGAGTTGCAAAAACCCCTAGCTGTGTTCCCATACAGCAGTGCTGCCAGGGATGGAGAGCACCCAGGCTGTAGCACTGAGCGCACTAAGCAGCTTGAGCTGCTTATTCCAGCAGTCAGCTTGTTCTTTTCCCCAAGGACGATATTGCTGTCCTTATCAATAGCCTGGGTGCATAGTCCTCTCGGGTTTTGGCTCAGACTATAGTCTCCTTGATCTCGACCACTCTTACCACCCGGATGTGGCCGCACTTCTTACTCTTTTTCGCTGTATAGCTGAAGAACCTTTTGCTGTTTGTTTTAATCTGCTTTGCAGGGTCTAACTCAGCTCGACTTGTAAGCAATCCTCACTTTATCCCTACATTTCCTGACCTCTAAGACACAGCTTTCTTTGCTGTCTCTTCTTTTTTCCATTCCACGCAGGCTCTCTGCAGAGCCAGCTTAAGTATCCTAAGCAGTTGCTGGTGGTGGCTGACAGATGGAGGGCAGCAGAATCAGGCGCTGCCTTTTTCTGACTCTTCCCAGAAACACTGGCCCCATAGTGTCCCTGACGGCAGACCAGCTCCCTCCCCACACTCCAGACTTTGCACTACTCTCTGTGAAAGCAATGCAGACAGCCAGAAGCAGACCACCCCTCATGCTCTGGGCAAGCTGTAGGCAACCTACCCAGCCTGGTGAACCATGCGGGTTTGCTGATAGCCCTTAGAGAGAACAAGGACAGGCAGAGAAAAAGAGAATTGCTAGCAGTACAGACTGAGAGTATAGTATAACTGCATTGGGAGGAACAGGGAATATTTCTGAGAATATTATCAGGACTATTTCCACAATGAAGCCCTAAGCAAACTGGTCTGACCTCATAGCTGACCCTGCTTTGAGCAGGAAGTTGACAAGAGACCTCCTGAGGTGCCTTCCAACCAGAAGTATCCTATGATCCTATGAACGGGACTTCTGTATCCCAGTGAGGGAAAGAAGGAAAAGAAAAAGGTCTTCTGAGTGGAAAGGCCTGGCAGCAGGAGTCTCATTACATGGCTTTGTGATGGGGAGATTTGTGCCTTAAGGGGATAGCACAGCAGAAGAGGAAGGAAATAGGCTGAGTTTGGTGATAAAAGTCATACATTTGAGGAATAGGCTGGAGCTGTCTGAACTGCTAAGTTTCCATGTTTCTCAACCTGCAAAACTTGTCTGCTTGTGCCTTGGCTGAATTTAGGCCAAATAATCTCACAGAATATTTCCTATAACCTGCTGTACTATAGTATTTACCATCCCCATCCCCACATTCACAGACCACTTCTGTGACCCTTTTAACATCTTCTCATGTGATCTTGCTCCTCTGCTGAACCTACAGGTCCTAACACAGCTCATGACATCAGAGACACGTTGCCAAAGCAACGGTCCTTGCATGCACAGCACCACTTTACTCCATGTATTTAGATGCACAGATTTGAGTTGCTGTGGGGGATAGGCATGCATGAGTCAACGCGCTGGCCTTGCACTCGCACAGAGATTTAGGTTTGCACCCTACTCGATCGGAGTTGTTAATGCCCTTTGCTTGGCAGGCTGTGGATCCTCATGCAGCTCCAGATGGGAGGCTCTGGCCCATCCATGACCCTCACAGATCTCCTGTCCTAAGAAATCCTGAGCGCATATCAACAGACTGCTGCCACTCATCTCTGCACACCCGCAGCCACTACACTCCAGGTATGCTTCGACATGGATCACTCCTATAAGTTCTTGTGTGCAACAGAAAACTCGTGCAAGTATGTAGCCACGCCACAGGCAGGAATACGTGCAAATATGTGCATGAATACATGTGTCTGTGCACACCCCTAGCTATGCATGCAGACAGGTGTCACAACCATACAACACACTGCAGAGAAACTGTTGGTGTATGCAAAACCACACACACATGCACAAATTCCCTCACGCATTGTGCATCTACACATATTCTACATGCAAGATGCACCTACAGGCCCACATGGCTCTGGGCAGGGAGACAGGTACGTGATTATCGTGGCCAGGCAGGAGTTAATGCAAGAGAGAATGAGAAAGAAGGAAAAAAAAAAAAAAAAAAAAAAAAAAAGTTGAAAGCCCAGCACATGATTCTTCTCCTATCACATCTGTGGATCCTGGAGCGCGAGAGTAATTGTCTGCAATGAGTCAGACCAAAAGGCACAAGGAAATGGTTGCTATGGCAACCCTTGCACTGCTCTAATTCGGCTCAGAATTAAAATGATATCAAATAATTTGCAAGCAAAGGGAACACAGCAAAGGCGCCGGGTGCCAATCTAAAAAATCCAGCTATACGCAAGCCTCTCCTGAGTCAGTGTCAAGGGCTCTCTTCCCTTCAAGCGTGACAGCCATGGCAATCAGATGAGCTACAGAGGCGGGGGCAATGGGTAACCTCAGGCGAGAAGATTTCTGCCACGCACAGGCAGGAACAGGCTCCTGGGCTGGAGCTCCGGCCTGGAGCGGGCTCCAAGGCTGGGGACAGACAGCTGGAAGGCCCAGAGGGCTCACTCCCAAGGCAACAGGCAATGTCCCCACACACAGGGAGGCACAAACCCTGCACTGAACATCTCACCATGACACAGGCTGCAAACACACCATGGAAGAAAAGGAAATTGCTGATGTCTAGACAGAACGGGCAGAATGCTATGGAGATGTGTCAGATACCTATTTTTTGCATTCTCCTGAGGATGAAATAAAAGTATTTGACCCCCACTGTCAGTAGCTACTGCCTATGTGTGGAGACATCTATATACACATTTTTGCAGGCAAATGCTTTGTCCTTCTGCCTGTTCAGTTATCTGGCTGGGGGATAACCAGCTCTGAACAGGGGACTTTGTGGTCCCAGCACTGAAACCAAATGCTGGCAAAAGGCAGACTTTGTATGTGCAGACACAGTGCAAAATAAGGCAACCACCTCACTCTCGTCTGGCCCATAGAACAGCTTGTGTCTGCCCCAGACACAACCCAAAACCATTATTTTTGCTTTCAGGTCTCTCCCCACCAAGGCATAGAGTGATGACACAATGGACGGCAAGCAGGCAGAAGGGTGAACATGGGATGAAGGAAGCAGTGTGAAAGGAGAGACAGTTGCACTGTGTGATGCTGATACCCTGGCCTGCAGAGGACTGACTCAACCCTTAGGCCAGACAAATGTGCACTCACTGATAACAGCCTCCAGATGGATGTCCTGAGAGGTGGTGAAGGCACGGCTGCTGGTAGCACTAAAATCATGAGCGCTTCTGCCTCACTGACTGGCTCTGACACTTCCTATGACTGAGCTCCAAGGCACTGCCCCTTCAGATGTCTATTTTGTCATATCCAAGGGCTGCCTGAGAAACTGCCTGGTCTTCAGGGATTCCCAGAAGGGAATAACATTAGGCAGAAACCAGTAGTAGTAGCTAATGGGGTGAAAAATTAGTTGGGTCTTCCTTCTTTCTACCCATGCTACCACAGGATGCAGGGGAGATCATGCCTTTCCATAAAGACACACAGGCGATGCCTTGGAAGCTCACTGATGTCACTGTGTCGGGACAATGTTGGCACAACATGCAGCACTAAAAGGGGGACAGCATTCCTTCTGAACAGAGCAGCATACATTCAAGAGATCAGCTGCTCTCAGATTTTATATTGGTAATATTATGCTGGCTTCCAAGTCAGTCTAGTCAAACCACTTTAATCCTCCTGCTTGGGTGCAGCTATTTCAGTGTAAAAGGTGCTCGTGTTATTGCAGCTTATTTCCATGCATTTTAGCTTCTTCTGCAGGTGCAGCTGTCACTTTCTGGAGAGGAATAGAGAGGTGATTGAAATGTTTTATCCACCCAAACAGTAAAACTGTAGGAATACAGAATTGGGTGTAGATTAGTTTGAAAAGATGCCACAGCAACAGAACTGCTGGAAAAGACACCTGCATCTCTTCCCTCTGCTCGCTGGTAACAGACAGCAGGTAGCCAAAATTGGGGACCAAGGAAGAGGGTGGAGAGACGTCAAGCTGGCCAGTAAATGATTTTCAAATGAAGAGCTTCCGTCATCCTGATAGAGGTTGGATTTTAACCAGCGGTATAATGGCAAAATTACTTTCCATTATCCATTTTTCAGACCGACTGATTTCAAATACTTTTGAAAAAAAAAAAAAAATCTAAGCTTTTTTGAAAATCTGCTCCTGCTGTGAGTACAGAGCTCTTCTGAAAATACTGGCCTTAATAACTCAGTGTCCCAAAACTCCCTCTGTAAAATAGGTGTGATACTTCTCTTCTTTCAGCCTTCTCTGGGCTTGTCTAGGACTCTTCCCAAGCACATCTGTACATACTGTTGCCATCATGGGATAACAATTTCAGTGTGGTACAGTCATTGAAAACAAGAAATAACATTACCTTTGAATATAAACAGAGGAGAGAGGGATAGTATAAAACAAACCTGGACCTCCCAAGTGCCTGTTTGGATGCCCTGTTTGTTTTATCGGGCACGATGGAGTTTGTGCATGCTCCATGGTTTGCTGGTATCGGTCATCTCCCGTCCCTCAGACAGGGCAGCAGTGGCAAGGAACCTAACAGAAAGAAACCTCTACCTGCCCCTGGTCTGACTGGCAGCCAGTTGGCCACCACATAACTCAAACAGAGAGAAGGTCAAGCAATAAAAGAGACGTCATACCCAGCCCGAAGTGACAGCTAAACTCCTGCACAGATTCGAGCAGTTTCACTGGGGCTTTAAATCACTAAAAGCTTCTGTCAGCAACTACATGTGATTTCTGCAGTGCACCCCTGAGGACCATAAAGCCCCAGGCTACTGACTCAGTGGAGGGAGCAGATGACAGTGCTATCTGGGGCAGGACTTGGCTTGGGGAGAGTGCCATCACAATTCCTTATTTTTCATTTCCAATGAAGTTAGAGCTTGTGAAAGGTACTGGACTGACAACCCAGGAGACTAGCTGCCCGCTAATTAATTATAATTAATCATCCAGGCATTAGTTAATGTTTGCATAGCGCTTTGAACTGCCAAAGCACTATATAGCAGGTAGATAATATTAACTCAGAGGAACAGGTATAGCAGTTGATTTGCTTGTGTGACTTCCCACAAAAGCCCTGACTCTGAGACCGCCCCAGCCCAGCATGCACAAGCAGCCCTGCCATGTCCTCAGAGAGACCTGCGGGTACCACCAGCCTCAGAAGGCCTGTGCGATGCCCAGGCTCAGGGGCTTGGCCGAGAGAATGGAGGGGAACCAAGAGAATGGAGGCCCCCATGCTCCCCCCCAATCCTGCCCTCAGCCCTCCAGGCCAGCTGCTCCCTAATCCCAGTTGACAGCTCCCTCGCTCTCTGACAGAGCCCAGGCCCATGCCATCTCCCCGGACGTTTGACTTTAGGAGTTTGCCTTTCTCCGCCTTGGCTGGAGACTGCCGTTCAGCTGCCAGAACAAAAGGGGCCCTGTCACCGGCATCCTCCTGGCAGGGGCACTGGGGGGATGCCCCCTCCCCACAGGCACAGCTGTAAATCCTACAGCTTAATTTTTCATTGCACGCATAGTGAACATTTCAGAGCGCTTACAAATCCCCCCCAAGCACCATCAAGTCAAGCAAGTGACGGTAACAATCAGTGGCAGAATGACAGGCCAGTTCATATAAATTGCACTTTTATAGGGGCACTTAAAAAGCCTTCTGTTGGCCCCCTTTACAGAACTGTGACAGCATTTATCCAGAAACTATGAGCGTACCCAAGTATTTGGCTTTCTGGGAACCAGTGCTGGGTATCAGACTGATTTCTGGTAGTTTCCTGACTCTACATGAACAGAATTACCGCGCTCACTGAGGGCTGATGCCATCCGAACAACAATAATAGCAACAATCCGCATCCCATTCTGCTCTGATTGCCTCTTGCTGCGTCTGCTTATTCCCCTTCCCTCACCTCTCTCCTGTACCCAGCGTGGGCACAGGCTGGTTTTATTGCACCGCCCAGCAGCATTTGTGCTGCAGCCTCCACTGCAGGGTGAAGTACCCCAGAACCAGCTCCTAGCCACTCAGCGTAAGTGTGTAGGGGATGAAGCGAGACCTATACACTTACTCTCTTACCTGCTATCCTCAAGATCAAACCAAGATCAAATGGTATTCTAACAGCTAGTGTGATCACAATTCTTCTCTTTTTTTAAATGACTACTGGAATTATGAAAAATTCAGATGATGAACATTCACCACTGGTAACAAAGCAAATGGTAATACAGATGTAGTGCCACTTTGTTCCCTTAAGCCCCACAACATGTTGTAAACCTGTGCCCAATCTAGCAGATGGGATGTGCCTCAGGCAACCTTTGCACTTCCACTGAAGTCAATGGGGGCTACAGCTGGAGCCTGAAGGATTTTGGACCCTTTGGGAGAAACTGTTTCCCTCAGTGCTCTCATGTAGCACATATTTTAGATGAAATATGAATAGTTTTTATCAATACATAAGAAACGTGGAATGAAGAACACCCAGCTGAATGCACCATGTGTGGAAATCTGCAGAAGACGCCTCTGGTCAGATCACCCAACATGTCTACTTGTGACAAGGACCGTGGTACCTTTAAGGTACAAAACCAATTGAGAATTCATTTCTATGTCTCAGCTTCTCTGATTACAAGTGAGGAAAATGGTTTGTTCTGTATCATTTCCACAAATGACAGAAACTTTACCTTATTATTATTGTTCTGACAGCATTTTCCCCCCTATCCTCTGCTACTTTCTCCACCCTCATTTTCCCACAGCAGAGGATTCTGCCCCTTCACAGCACGTCCATGCAGACAGTCGATTCAGCATTCAGCATAACTGAGGGGGTGGAAATCTCCACAGGGGTTGTGAAAAGTGCTGCTGACAGAAGAGAAATGGCTCCGTCAGGGGCAGCTCCTCCTGCCACTTGTTCTTGCTTCAGCTCTTCCATCCAGAAGTTTCCTTCCTTGTGTTTATGCTGAGTGCCAAATCAACTGTTTGTGTGCCTCTGCTCTATCTAACTCACAGGTCAGGAAAGGGAACAAAAAGAATCATGAAAAATAATATTTTCTTAAATGAGATTTTTCTCCTCTCAAATTCATGCCCAGCAAAATGCCCCAGTGCTGCACAGCCAGAACAATCTGAATGTTTTTTCATTATCTGCTGACATATTCATAACAGTGCCCGCCAGTATCACTTTGGGAGGCAGCTTCTATGATCCAAGCACTTACTTAAAATGAACAGTACCGAAAACACCTCTTTTTCACAAGGGTTTCTGGATAGTCTTCATAATAAATTTCTTTGTTTGGCTTTGAAATGGTGGTATAGCAGTGAAAAGCAGTAATTTATATCATCACACCCTTAGCTTCTAAGTACTTTCTCAATCCCCATGTGATACTTAGGGAGTTCTAGAGCCTGGAAATCAAGGAACAGTCCATGAGATTAAGTTAAATTGCCATAATTTAACTTACTAGTAGACTGAAGACCATGCATTGTATCCTGCCCAGCCTCGGTAAAAGCAATGGCTTTGTGATCTGAAAGTATCTGCAATATGGCCTTCTCTCTGAAGCAACTGCTACAGAAAATGGTGAAGTTTCAAAAGCTTTTGGATCCTGAGGCAAATAACATGCTCTATAAGTATTCCAAAAGTAGATGCAGAGTCTGGTAAAGATCTGCCAAATGGGGTTCAAAGCCCAGATACAAAGAAAAGCTCAAAAATCTATATATATGAGTTGGAAATCCAGCAGAAAGCCCATTCCACCAGCTCAAGTTATTTTTCAGCTGAGATAACAACTGAGATGCAGGAATGGGCTGTTCTTCCAAAACAAAAAACGTCTCCTACAAACAGTTCAAAACCTGCATGGACTTCTCAGCCTACTCGTGCTCCAGGGAAACAGCCAGTCTCAGTCCACGAAGTCACTGGCACTGAAGATAGGAAGCTTCCATTCAGCCAGCCAGCTCCCCTTCCGAAGGCATGACGCACCAGCCACTTAGTACCTGTTCCACTGCTGTCTGTTTAGCCTGGTTTCCAACATGACAGCCTATTGTGGATCCCATCACTCACCTTGAATGACAAGCTAACAGCTCTCAGCTCCCACTCCCAAGACAAGATGCTACCATTTCATTCAAAATAAAAGAAAAAAACAGGATTTCCTACCTGCAGCAATACCCATCTTCCCATCAACGGATACAGCCACTGCTGTGCTCACTGTCACCACTTTCAGTAGGCCACCTCCCTCTGTCAAGACACAAAACCAGCAGGCTTGGTTAGTCTACTCTGCAGGCAGAGGAGAAGCAGGACAGAAAATTCTGACACAGACCCTGGCACAGCAAAGGCTCAGCTTATGCCTAGCTCTGTTACCCAAGTCAGGCTAGCACTACTAAGTGGAGAGGCAGACACAGACTCAAGGTCCTTCCACAGCACATTCCATTTCGGAAACAAAGTCTTCTGGGATAGATTTGGCTGTCTAAACTTTGTTATGCTCAAGGGTGTCCTGTTTGGTTTAGTTGCTGCTTCAAGTGTCCCTGTAGGTCCTGTGTCACGTTTGCCAACCCTGTGCAGATCTCTTGTACCCCACAGGGCAAGTAAAATAGAACAGCTGTATAGATTTAAACAACCCTACCTCCTTGTTAGCACAGTTGTTTCAGACTGCAATTGCCTGTGTGACAGATTCCATTTCTGTATCTATTTTTTTAAGTGATTAGATTAGCTTCAGCTGGGGCACCTATTTTGAAACTGCCAGGGACAGTTTGAAGGTCAGCATGATCAATTTCACCTGTGACTGACTCCTTTCTCACATGCTGGATGGAAAACTCTTGCTCAGATGGATGGGCCAGGGATTCTTTCCTTCCCAAGAGCTCCAGCATTTGCTACTGTTTTCCATTTCTGCTATCATTCTTGTTGGTACCTAGCATATCCTGAGCATGATTCAGTGGCTACTGCAATTTAGCCTGGAGTCTCCCACTCTTTTTT
>VXAV01000279.1:87757-121504 GCA_013399715.1 Alectura lathami
GGGTGGGAGGGGGGCTCCGGGGCTGCGGGGGGCAGGGAGGGCCCTGGGCGCCGGGAAGAGACCCCTCCTGCTCTCCCCTGGGTTGTGCCGCGAGGGCCGGGGGTGAAAAATTGGGTGCCGAGGGCATGAGCAGGTGGGTGAGGGACGGCAGGCTGGTATTTGGCTGAGTCAGCGAGCGTTAATTACTACAGACGAATGGGGAGCAGGTGAGCAAAGGAAATTAGTCACCTTTCAGAAAAAAAATAAAAATAAAAATAAAGTAGGTTGTGCTGCTGTGGCTAGGTATTGAACTCCTAGAGATGCATCAGCTGAAGAACTTGAGGAAACGGGTGCTTCTGCAGGCCAAAGGATGGGTGCTGAGGGCACGGCCTGACCGGCAGCGAATGCTCAGGAGAGCCCTGGTAAAAATCAGGTCATTGCCTTCCCTGGAGATCCCTCCTTCCTGGCTGACAAATCCCCTTTGTTTTCAGGCTCTCCTTTCACTGTATGTTTTGTCATAACAGTAGTTACTCATTTATACAGTTTCTTCCTTTCAAAAGTGCTTCTCGTGTGGCATGTGGGGATCTGTCATTGAAATGTAGTGACTGCAACTGTTTAAAAGCAGTGAACAAGGCTCCTGATGAGCAGTGTAGGGTGGGATTGTATTAGATTCCTGTAGCATATATTGTTTTCTTCCTTGCCACCAGAGCCAGAGTTATCCAAGACTGCCTCAGAAACATGGAGAGTGTGGCTGCCAGGGTGTGCACTTCAGGCACAGTGGGACTCTCTGCCCTGGACATACAATTGGTATTTGGGAGACAGGGAAACACCTGCCAAGAAGCTCAGGACCACCACCACCATCCTGTTTTGTTCCATCTGCTGGTGGTGCCTCTGCAACCCCTCCTTTCATACAGCAGCGTGTACCCCCTTGCATGTTCAAAACTCAACAAAAACAAAAACGATGCCCTTTCCACATCAAAAACCTCCGCTGAACTTGCACTTTTGCCTTGAGGGAGAGGACAAGGGGATGAATCATATATGACAGATGTCAGTAACATCACTTAATGCATCACCAGAAGGCACTGGCATACTAATGTGATGTGGGCCATGCAAGAGCCAGAACAGAATAAAACTGGGAGAGGAGCTGAGACAGAAAGATCAAACCTAGGCAAGCTGGAATGTCACGGGGCAAAGGAGTACAGAGCCTTTACGCTGCAAAGTGTCCTGGGGATATACAGTAATTGTGGACGTTTTCTCTGTTAGTTGACTGAAGTCAGGGACTGAAGTCTGATAATAATAGAAGCGATGAAATTAATGCATTTTGGGACAGTATTTTAGGAGAAATTCAGAAGGACCAGAGCAACACAAAGGACCCCTACCCTGAATCCTTAAATCAGTACCCATGCCACCAAGGTCTTGCTCCTTTCCTTTCTGTTTCTGTACCCTCAAACACATTTCTAAGTCTGGTGGTGATTTCCTGCTGCCCCTTCAGAGACATTGAGGGAAATCCCTTAATGCAGCTTACAGACTTACCTGTTGGAAAGTTTCTCAGAGCCCACATAGAGGGTGCTTCTCATGAGTCCAGCCCGAGTGCCCAGAAATGCCATCTCAACCCCTGCCTCAGTCTCCCTGTGGAGCAGAAACATAGAAGCAGAAGCAAACAATTCTCAGAAAGAGCCATCTTCCTGCCCCACAGTGAGGATCTTGCAAGCTAGAAGCCACACATGTAGATACAGCCCTAAATTCATTTGTAATTGAATCCCATTTGCAGCAGGAATGACACTGGTTGCTGCCTGCAAAAGGCAGCAAGTTGTTACTGGCTAACAACTGGCAGCCTTAAACCTGTGCCTGCATTGACACCTTGGAAGCTTGCTCATTGGGTTCGTTGGAAGGTAGGATGCAAGCTGCTCTCCTGCTAGCCCTGCTCCAGGCTGCCTGCATGTAGGCTGAAGCGAGGGAGAGAATGGCTCTCTGGGGCATGGTGGTGGACTGATTCTGTAGATTGATTTGTACGTGGTTGGCTGGAATCATGAAGGGCACAGATGGGAGAGCTACAAGGTGGAGAGTCTGCTGCAGAGTGTTGGTAAGGAGCAGGGTTTTCTGGTGTGGCCATTGAAGGGCATGCTGGTATTTGGGTGTCCTAGCATGACTGCCCGGCTCAGTGTCTGTCAGTAGTAGGAATACTGGTAACTAAACAGGGACAGGAGTGCCGTGGCCACGCATCTCTGTAAGTAGCATGTTGTCTGCTGAAAGCAGATCTGTGTGACATGATAGTAGATGCTACAAGCGTCAGGTGCCTCACTGAGTCTAAGTCTGAAGGCATAAACAACAGAAACAAAATCAAACTCTTCTCCACTGCTGGTAGTGGAATAAATTCCTTGCCAGCTAGGATGGAACTTCTGCTACTGTCACGTGGAAGTCAAGCCAAACCACGCTGCTGCCATTCAAAGGTGTGCATGGGGAAATAACTCATACTAATTTTAAACTGAAGTGGCCCGAGGTGGCCTGAGGTCCCAAACTGTCAACTACAGAGATAAGTGCAGTGCATCTGAGTTAAACACTGCGAAGAACTGGTGCTGAACACTCCCTGCAGTGACCCATCGGGATGACCGCTGTCTTCCAAAGATGTTCAAACGCTGGTGGCATTATTATTCTGTTACCAAAACAAGACTTCACCAAACTAAAGGCTTCCTTGAGAAGGCCCAACAAAATGGGCCCTGAGAGACACTTTGGAGCTATTTCTAAAGTGTCTTATGTGCTTTGCAGGGATCTGTGACTGTTTCAGGCACTGCATAAGCCCATAGCATCTGGAAACACAGCTTCAATGGTGTGTGTTACCCATACGCATTTCTCATACACTTACGTGGACATATTGAGGGCTAGTGTTGTCCAGTATGCCTCCATGGGTGCAGTGACCACTGCATCAAACAGCACTTCCTGGACCAGCTCCTCATCACCTAGGGAGGAAGAAGAACGAGAATCAGGAGAGAAAGACATGTCCCCCGCAGATATCTCAGAGAGTCCCTCGTTGCAGAGCATCTGCCTGGCCAGGGCAGTGGAGCAACATGGCACAAACGAGGCCTCCCCTTGCAGGGCTGACAGCACGGCCTGCAACCCTCGATGGAGGAGAGCACAAGAAGAGATGTTACAGCTTGGATCGTAACACTGGTTCCCCTGCAAGCTCAGTGGAAGGCTTTAGGTTTGAAGGTGGGCAAATGGGAGTCTTTCAAAAGAAGCTATTCATCAGACTTTTGCTCTGGCCTTCTCCGAGATTCAACAGTCTATCCATAACCACCGCCTCAAATCCCTGCCTTAACCTTTCTCTGGTTGCCCTGTAGTGAGGATACTATCTACCCTATTCCACCCAAGAAGCTTTCTTCAAAGCCCCTAGTGACTTCTTAATGGCCCCTGTGATGGGTGTTAACCACCCGTCCTTACTGTAAATCTCACAAAATGCTATCCTGTCCTGCTTTCTCCCAGATGCTTAGGCCAGTCCAGATTACGGGTCCAGTCCAGTCTGGTTTGGAACTGAGAGATGTTTAGGAAAGTTTGAGATACCACAATGTGCTAAATGGCATACTCTAAAATCCCATTTATTCAACCTGCTTCATTTCTATACTGCCCTGTTTCTGTTTGTCTCATGCCACGAGAATGTGATGGCTGTCATACTGCAGATGCGGCCCTTTCAGTGCTGTTCTAGACAGAGCCATCCCCTCCGTTTCAGTGTTTCTTGCTCTACTTTCTGGCTTTAACCCCCAGGTATGCCCCATTTTTTTTTCTCCCAGGTTCTCCAACTTCCTTTCTTCTTCCTTTGTCACAGGCAGGATCCATCTCTCCATGGGATGTCTGTCAATGGCAGGATCCATTTCTCCACCTTTGCTGTCATTCAGACCTCAAAACCAGAGGTCACCAGCAGATCTTTCCTTCCTCAGGCCCCGCATGCCCAGGATGTGTCCTAATCCTATTTCTTTTTCCTTCACGGCATTTCCAATCTGCATGCTTCTCTCAGTCAGCTCTCCCCAAACTTTTCTCCTCCTTCCTAGCTTCTTCACCTGCTACCTCTCTTTTCAGCCTTCTTCAAACACAGCCAGGAGGGGTCTGTTCACACAGTACGAGAGAGGAACAATTACCGGATTATGTTTGGGTTTAGTTTTAAGGGATTCAAATCCTTATGCCAGAGGTCTCTGAAGCATTACATGCAAAATATTGATTCAGCACTTTGCACAACTAAGACGACTGAAGCCATGGAGAGCGGGGTGGACTGAAGGACCTCCTAAAGCTAAACTGCTGTAGGGAGTTCCCCTGCACGGCTGCCCACCTCTGCCCCTTAACAGAGATCCCACTCTGTAGTGGTGCTACATCAGCTGCTTGTGTGGCAGCACTTCACACAGAGAATGCGACCTGCTGCGAGGGATGAGCAGCAGGGAAGGTAATCGTTCTGTAACAATTTTCTTTCCGTGAGTCAATTACCAATTCTGTTTGGAAAATAAAATTAATAATCCTTTTTTTCTGAAAGAGCCCATCTGTCTCCATGGCTCAGTGCAGCCCTCAGAGGACACTAGCTGGGGCCCTGGGGAGCAGAATAGCCACAGCAGTTTTCTGGCTCCTCCTGCCATTGCCTTTCTACCCCAGCTGGTCAGTCAGTCTGGAACAAGGTGTGCAGCCCCCACCACCCCCCATTGAAGCTTTTCATCCTTCACTATTTCCTATGCAAAGACCTCAGTGAAGTCAAGTTATGTGACAGCTTTGAAATGGCAAAAGAATCCTCTGCTGGAGACAAGGAAGTGCATCCTCAGCTCATTTCCACTTGTGAATTAAGCTGGGCTTAAGTTCTGCCCTGCCTGTGTAAGCAGGTGCCACAGGAGCTCAGTCTGACACCAATCAGTCTCTCACTGTTCCTGCTCCGGAGAACACCAGCAGGGCCCTTGGGATGGCGAGGACTCACATTCCAGGTCAGGCTCCTCTCCCGTGAGGAAACGGATCACAGCCTCCAGCTGGCTGAGCTTCCGGTGGTCTGGATCGATGTCCGTGATGCAGTAAATCCTGGTGGGCAAGGGAGGAAGCCCAAAAAGGCAAAAAGAAATTACCGTCAAACAAATGCTTCTTGAGAATAATAACTGCAAACCAAAATTCAGCAAGAAAGCCTCGGCTGCAAAGATTTTGCTGTTGCTGCATGCCATGGCCACTCAAATCTACCAGTGCGGCTGTAAGTCAGGTCCTACTGATAAAACCAAGCATCAATTAATTTGGTGACTGTGCTTAGTAGGGCTACAAGTATAGGAGGGCTGTGAGCATAAGCTCACTGCGCAACATACTAGCAGTCCTAAATCCTTTCGACAGGTTTATCAATGTGTAGTATGCGTACATGTATATTTTTACACAGTAGCAGTGTGATGGAGAGACCTGAAAAGCAGGGGGCCGTGTGCAAAGTGATTGGATTGGGTGCAGAATAAAATAAGAGACGGAGGAGCAAACCATGAGGTGAGGAATGAGCCTGCAGTATGATACGGTGTCAACAAAACCTTTCCCATGGGATAAAGCTGTAGGACACAGTTTAGGGAGAAATAGGAGAATGTTTTTCAAGTGCGGGTCTCTGTATAATAAAAGAAACCAGCCTTTTAATCCTGCTTCCGATTTTGACTGCTTCATTGTTGGGATAAAGGAGAGGAAGGGGTTATAAGAGAATTGCATCTCATTAAGGGACTGAAAGGAATGATTTATGAGCAAAGTCTAAGAGAAATGAATATGTAGAATGTGGCAAGCTGACACACCAAGTTCGCAG
Source organism: Alectura lathami (assembly GCA_013399715.1). NCBI lineage: Eukaryota > Metazoa > Chordata > Aves > Galliformes > Megapodiidae > Alectura > Alectura lathami. The sequence goes on from VXAV01000279.1 coordinate 93,519, forward strand.
TAGAAGTCGCTGCATGTGTCTCAAGTGCTTTGCCTATGAAACTTGACAGTATAACGAGAGGTGTGAAGGGCTGTGGGGCTTCTTGAATATAGTTATTTTGGCTTTGATACAGGCTGGGTTCGTGCGCCTGAGTGTGACTGAGTGTTGGGTTTATGAAAATCCCAAAGCTCACAGCAATAAACAGAAAGTGCCATGCTTTACCCTGTTCTATATCCAAACCAAGCAAAACTATAAATTATGCATGCTATTGAAACAGCAGTCATAAATCACCTCCATGCTCACTAGGAATTAGATCTAGGCTCAGTTCAGAGGAATGACAACCGAAAATAAGCTAGGATTTTAAAATGTGTTTCAGTCTCTCGCTAAGTTGCTACAAAATTCACTGACAGGTCTGATATGCTGTGGGTTTTGCAGCACAATTCTGAGTAACACGAGGAGGAACAAAATGAGTTGAGTACAGAAAGCTGAGAATAAATCTCAGGAGATGTTTCCTGCCAGGGGGATGTACCAGGCCTTAGTGGTATCTCCCGAAGGAAGAGATGAAACTGAGCTCTGGAGGTACTACTACAATGCCCTGAGACCATCATCTCTTTCCAGATGCAATCCCTGAACAACGTTGCTTTTTCTCTAGGCCACTGAGGGTGTTGAACTCACACAAGGTTGTTGGGAACATTATCAAAATCCCGTGTCTTTGACAGGATTTCCACCACTTACCATTCATTTGCTAAAGACAAGTCTGGCTGGAGCAGGTCGTGCAAACCTGGAACAAAATAATACATTGAGAATTCTGTTAGGTGGCAGACAGACAGACAGACAGATACAGGCTGTGAAGCACAAGTGAAGCAGTAAATTTCAGAGTAGCTACCTTGTCTCTTAGGACAGTGGGGCCTTTCCAGATCAACCTACCTTCTTCCACTGAAGTGTTCCCCAGCAGAATGTACTCCCCATGTCCCCTGGACAGCACAACCCCCAGGCTGCAGGGAAAACAGAGGGCTGGTAAGCAAGGAGAGGTGTAATCCTGAAACATGACACTGCATTCCCTGCAGTTATAGCCCTTAAAGACATTAACGCCCTCCATGGCTATTAAAGAAAAGAACATCATCGAAAGAGGATTAAGTGAGATCTGATTGCAGCACAAGAGGCTAAGGAATCTGCCTGTAGAGCTATGAGACATTTTTGGTGACGTTTTTGGTCAAAGCTGAGGTTCAAATCAACAGTAACATGTATAAAATCTGTGCCAATTTTAAACCATTTTGGCTGTGGAAGAGAACACATGAAAGTGTTTAGTTTGATTTCTTATATGATGTTTTATTGTTTTTAGTTTATGGTAGTACTTTGTTTAGAACCAGTACCAGCACATAAAACATTGAATGGAACTGAAAGTTGAAGATGTCCCATTTCTCTAAAATGAAACTGCATTTCACGTAAGGTGTAGCTTTTGGACACTGAACTTCAGATAAATAACTTTTTGATGGAGATAGCAACAAAGAAATCAATTATTCACACTGCTAATGAGTCATAGACAGTTTTGTGATCAATCTGCTGACCGTGATGGCAGACTTCTGATGCATTGCACTGGTGAAGTGTGGGCCCATGCTCACCTGAAGGGTGTGCCACTGATGTCCGTGAAGAAATAATCATTGGTGAGGAAGAGAACTCGTTTCTGGAATGAGAGTATGAATAAGGAAGTGAGAGACTATCGGACAGACCAAGGTGTCAGTGACGACGGGGACCTGAGATTAACATCCCCAGGGTTAAGCAAAAGCAGTTGATCATCCCCAGCACTTCGCACCTCCCTAGGACTGGCTGGAGGCTGGGATGGATGTGCCGTACTCAGCAATTTTTGACTTCAGGACCCAGGCACCTGTCCTGTCTTTCCATCTAGGTCTTCCATTAAATCTTCATTTGCTCTAGGGCTCCTGCTTGGGCAGGGGAAAGCTGCCCTCGCTCCGCACTCTCCAAGCCGATACACTGGGGTCCTCCTGCTCTTTTGCTGCACAGAGCAACCCTGATGGCTTTGCACATCATCATGGCGCCCAGCAGGAGGGGGGCTCAGTGGGGCAGGTAAGAAGGAGGAGTGGGGTGGAAGGAGAGGTAGGATGGCAATGCTATGCACTGTCTGGGTGGGCAGCTGGAGCCAGCTCTCCCCACTCCTGCGGGAAATGCTGAGATTCCTAACATTTGCTTTCATGCCAAACTGGGACAAAGCATTAACATACTCCAATTAAAAAAAAAAAAAAAACACCAGTAAAAGAAATTATTTACAAATTAAACAAAAGTGCTGATTCAAATCCAAGCTGTTTTAATTCATACGAAAATATTTGTTTCAGACTGACATTTCAACTCAAGAAAGCTGCTTCAGAATTTTAGCTGTTTGCCAGACTGGCCTTTTCCTGTAGGAAAGTGTTGATTTCAGTGGAACTCTTTTCCAAAGGAGAAAAATTTTTGGAAAATTTTTATCCCACCCTTATGGCAGTATATGAACCCTAATATGTTTAAAATCCCAGTCCCAGTCTGAAAATGAGGTGAGAGGATGTGTGTGGGAGACAGCAAGTGAATACAGAAAACTCATTGTTCCCCAGGGAAAGTCATGCCTGCTCTAACCTGCTCAGGCCATGCAGCCATAGAAGAGGCTCTTTGCACATAGAGCAAGCCAGCACAGGGCAGATGGGGGATGGATGTGGGGTGGAGGTTATTGTATGGAAAGGAGATGGCAGACAGCTCAACCTCTTCTCTTCCCTCACTCTCCATGCATGGCAGTTGTGTACTGCAACACTATTGGAGGAACCGGGTCTGATTCTGCACATAGAATCACAGACTATCCCAAGCTGGAAGGGACCTACAAGGATCATTGAGTCCAACCCCTGGCCCCACACAGCACCACCCAAACCCAAACCCTGTGTCTGAGAGCGGTGTCCAAACGCTCCTTGAGCTCCAGCAGCTTGGGGCCGTGCCCACTGCCCTGGGGAGCCTGTTCCATGCCCACCACCCCCTGGTGCAGAACCTTTTCCTAACCCCCAGCCTGACCCTCCCCTGACACAGCTCCACGCCGTTCCCTCGGGTCCTGTCGCTGTCCCCAGAGAGCAGAGCTCAGCGCCTGCCCCTCCGCTCCCCTGGGAGGGAGCTGTAGGCTGCCATGAGGCCTCCCCTCAGCCTCCTCTGCTCTGGGCAGAACAAACCAGGGGACCTCAGCTGGCCCTCATATCTCTTGCCCTCCAGACCCCTCACCATCTTTGTAGCCCTCCTTTGGAAGCTCCCTAATGGTTTTATGTCCAGGCAGAGCAGAGCAGAGCAGAGCGGGACAGTCCCTTCCCTCGCCCCGCTGGCAGAGCTGGGCCTGGTGCACCCCGGGGCACGGTTGGCCTTTTGGGCTGCCAGGGCACACTGCTGGCTCACGTCCAACTTTCTACTGGCCAGAACCCTCAGATCCCATTCTGCAGGGCTGCTTTCCGGCCTCTTGTCCCCCAGTCAGTGGGATGCAGACAGAGCTCTCTTTCTGCAGCAGGAGGGAATGGCTGGCCAGCTCTGCCCAGGACAGCTGTAGGCATCACCACTCATCCATGGGAAGAGGGAGAAGCAGAGCACTCTGGAGCCAAGTGGGGCTGAGGACAGCTAGGTAGGTTTTCACCAGAAAGCACAAGGGGAGGGAGAATATGAGAACCTAGGCATGTAGGATGGTTCATTACCAGCACCTGTGGTCTGGGAACACATACGTTTCAAGTTTAGGTATTGTGACTGCTCTAGGCAGTCACTCCTGACTAATGCCATTATCACTGGTTTGCCACAGGCCTTTTGTCCCTTGGGTGAAAGCAAAAGCAGTTTTTGCCAGCAGATCTCTCTAACAGCTGCCCTTCATCTCTGGTCCTCATTTTTCCTTCTCTATCTCACTCTGCCCCCAATACCTTCCCCACATCAGCCAGGGGAATTGCTTTTACGTGGCTGACAGAATAATTCCTATCCCCTTCACTCAGCCCTTCTCTCTGCTGACTGCCTCATTCTCTCTGTTTCCAGGCTCTGTCAGCATTTTCTTCATTTCAAATGCTGCTCTGCTTCGTCAGCTAGTGTAGTACTAGTGGGAAATGCAGTTTCATTTCTTGTCCCTACTCTGTGGGTATTCAGATGACAGTAAAATTGTGACTTGCTCAGTTTCACTCTCATTCTTCATAAGACTCACTGAGTTGCAGAATAAAACGTGTAATATCTCTTACAGAGGCCACTTATTATTATTATTATTATTATTATTATTATTATTATTATTATTATTATTCCCCCTTGGTAGGGAAGCAGAAAGATGCCCCTAAAATGCTGAACTAAAAAAGCTATCTTTGGATGACTCACAACATACGTTATTGGGAGTGCACAGAGACAGGGTGAAAAAAGAGGTTAGGTTAAAGAAATAACAATCTAGACTTAGAAAGAATAGATCTTGCTGGAAAACCCTGGTTGCTTTTCCAGCCAAATAACAAAGATAATGGATGAAGGGAATAAAGGACATGCAATATATCTGGGTTTATATAAAGCACTTGAAATAGCTTTTCATGAAATTTTATTCTAAAGAATTAGTTAATGTGGGCTTAAATAGGATGCGGAGTGAGAACCAACTACTGTACTGTAAACAGAAAGAAGCAGTAAACAACAGTGCATCAGGAGAAAAAGGCCTATTGAGAGGAGGAGACAGACTGTCTTAGGAGCCATTATGTACAGTGATCTGTAAGATAAAATAAATCAGCATTTCTCTGCATTCTGTGAACAAATCCAAACAGTCCTAAAAATTAGAAAAACAAAAAGGAAGAATGAAATTCAGGTTAAAATTAAAAAAGGCAACTGGAAAAAATATCTAAGAAATGTGGAAATTTAGGCAATAATTCTGGGTCAACTGTGGGATGGAGAAAAAATTGAAGGGACAGCAGAAATGTAGTTTGGGGCATCCTGTTCATAAATATCCTATTGCAGAGAATAAATGCTCTCTGCAGAGAAACAGAACTCAAATAATTCAGTGAAGCTCTGGTACTTGGGTACCAGAAATGATACAGGAGATAAAGGCAACAAAAATAATTGCTGAACTGCTTGGACTGAAAAGTGTGTTTTTAAAATGTAGATGTTGGGGAAGGGCAAATCCATTGATAGTTGACAATACCTGATGGCTGTAAACACCAGAAATAGGGACAGATAATTTAGTTACAAGATCTAGCAACACAGTCATTCAGAGGAAATGGAGGGGTGTCTTCACTGCGAAATGGCATAATTGCAGCTATGGCTGTGAGCAGTTGGTTTATTGGAATTGGTGCTGACTGGCTTAGCATGGGAGCGGCTCAGCCAGCCTGATGCCTGAAAAAAAAGACTTTCTATAACAAATGGAAAAATTTCCTGAAATTTGGAAGACTTCTGGGCAGTTAAACTTTCAGGATTCTGAAATACTTCCTAAGAGGAAGTGATTGAAGCCAAACTCTTTGGGAGAGTTAAATAAACCCAAATGAAAAAGTACCAGTGAACATAAATGTACAAGACAATTTTGCACTGATTCCAGGGGAAGATGTATAACCCTATATTAGAGCTGGTAGGAAACATTCAAAAGTCTCAATTTCAATAGACGTTTTCATAAAATGCCTGTAAATATTTGCATAGAAATTTAATCCTGGATTTGGATAAAGAAAAACACATTGTAACAGAGTGAGGGACATGTTTCTTTGGTGTTTTTGGGTAAGGAAAGGGACTTGAAAAAAAGCCTTCACACCTCTTTCTGTCTAGGTGAGCTCAACATGTCTTCCCCATCTCTAAACTCTTGAAGATCTCTGATTTGTTTCACAGCCCTATAAACAATGAGCAACGTGCTTTTTGGCTTTGCCTGGACAAAGTAGGGAGCTGTGAGGCATTTCCAGGGCCTCTGCTCACGCAGAATGCCGGTAGATATAAAGAGCACTTCTAACGATGTTCTATTTTATGTCTTTAGCACGTGTTAAATGTGCAGTGAAACAATAAAATCCTCACACTCAGAAATGCTGAGCGTTAAAACCACATCCTTCATGGTTCTTCAGCATCCACTTTCCCTCTTCTCCCTTTGTGTGACGTGAGCAGGATAATTTCTTACCCCTTTATCCACAGGGACCTTCACATCCATGGAGAGGTAGCCTGTTTCCCCATTGATCATGGCAGTTCTCAGCTGCAGAGGTGAACAAGATCAGCATTAGCATCTCTGGGCAGAGCGGGACAGGAATTAGTATAGTCGCTCATTGTTAACATACAGGGGCTGACAGGAAAGAGTGACTGTCAGGTTTTTTCCCCACAACTTTTTCTTACTTCTTTTAAACTGAAGACCTGCACTTGGTGGTCAGGATCCATGTTTGATCAGTGACACAAAATACAAGTGGCTTATGCTGAAAGCTTGTTGATTGAGCTGTCTTTTGAGCTGAAGGACCTGGAAGCTACAAAATTGCCAGTCCACATTTCAGACTTCATCATCTGGCAGCCATAAAGTCATTAGCATGGTGCTCTGACAGCCTGAAAGAGGAGACACCTGAGAATCCCCCTGGTTCCCTCAGGCTGACAACAAAGCTCTTTGGCATTTCTTTAAACTGACTTATAAATAATAGGCTGTATACGGCACCACTTCTGAGTGCAATAAAGCAGCTGTTAAACACAGCAGAACAAGGCTGTGTGATAGCTGGGGAGGCAGGAAGAAGCCCACCATTCAATCCAGGTTCCAAAGACAAAATGTAATTTTCACAGTGACTCCCAGCCTCTTGCAAGAAAGAGCCAGGGAATTTTTCCATAAGTGCAGAAGGTTTGGCTTCAGGTTCAGCCTGCCAGAGTGTATCAGCCTGTTGCTTCAGCCTGGATAGAAAAAAAAGGCGGGAAGTAGCTTATTCATTCACACAAATTGTTTCCGTGCTTCCAGAGACAGGCTTCCATTCAGGTGCTGGCCAGACTCAAGTGCATTTGCTTTACAAGACCACAGCTCTATTTATTATGGCTGTTAGATATGGGTTATTTACAGACCTAGAATATAAAGCCTGTGTTTTCCAAGGCCCATGTCTTGGAAATCCAAACACCGCCTGGTACTGTAACTCCTTTCTAGCTAAGAGAGCTTGACCTCCTGCCAGAGCCACAGCATAACCTGTTCTGGTCTGACAGCCTGCAGCCATTTCTCTGGATCCTAGGTTTAGTGGTTGTTGTTGTTTCATTCGTATCTTCTCGAACGTCAGCCACCCCTCACTGCCCCATGAGGCAGTGGAGAAGTAAATGAGATCTCAGATCTCCTCAGACCCAGCCAGTCCACAGGCAGGCCACTGTCCTGTGCCTTGCTGTAGGGTGGCAGTGGCTGTAGTTTGGTGCCACAACCCAAGCTTTCTGCTTCTTCCCCGATAGCTTCTCCCGTGCTGAGAATTCCATCAGCTACAGTCCAGGTGTGCAGGATTTCTAGAGCAATGAATCCATGCCGTCCCCATCGCAGGCAATGAGTGCTGCTGACTCCTTTCCCCTGTCCACTCGTGACTTCAAATTGACGCGGACACACAGTTTACCTGAGGGCTCTTGTAACATCGAGGTATTTTGCCCCTCAGTCTCAACATCCTTGCAGGCTAATTTCATCTTCAAACATTCTGTCAAGGCTGAAGAAACTCTAGGTGGCAGCTCCCGATGCTGGGCAGGATCCCTCGACCCTTCCCTGTTCCCCTCACACTGAGAATACTCAGTGTTGTTTTGCAAGGAAGCCCAAGCATCCTTGCAGCTCAGCAGCAAGTTGCACTGTTCTACATGAATGTGTGTTTTCCAGACAGTGCCATGTTCCCCCCCTTTCTCTTTTTAGCAGCTGGCTGTAGTACACATCATTAGCACTTGGGCATATTTTTCCGGTCTGATTTTGTTGCTTGTCAGTGTTGCTGAGATTACACTGGAACTGATGTTGAGTCTGTCATTGATCTAATACCATAGCTGCAAATCTGAGTGTTGAAACGTTGGCAGCTTTCTGCTGCAGTGGGTGTATCTTGAGAGACTCTCAACTTGCTGAAGTCACACTGCAGATATTGTTCACGTCACTGAACGTCTCTGTACACTCAGTGGCTGCAGACTCTCTTTCTTCCGGAAGATGCATTACAGGAACACAAAGTGGCTTTGTTTTGCATGCCTCTTTTGACATTGTATTATGATTGCCTAAGGACTGAAACCTCTTATTTTTATCTTACTCTCTGCATTTCAATCCGGTTGTTTCCCTTCTCAGCCTGTCACACTCTTCCACATCCCGAGGTCCCCTGGTGTAGCCCTTTGTGCTTGCCCTGCATTAGTCGCAGGAGCTGCTGTGATCCCCTTGCTGGGCACTTTGTTTGTACCACCTGTCTAGGTGGGTATCTATAGCATCAGATCCTCTTATCTCAGCAGTCTGTCCTGTAATCCAGAAGCATGTGTCCTACAGCTAATTCTATCTTACTCCCAATTCAGTTCTTATCTTAGTAACTTAAGTAGCTATTCTCTCCTAATTCTCCTGAGTAAAAGAAAACTAGCTGTGGAGGAACCTTTCAACCTTCTTGTTGTATCTGGGTTCCCAGTTCTGAAATTCTGCGACGTTCAGCATGTTGAGGTGCATGCTGTTTCTTGTTTTTAATAGTTTTTAAAAGTTGTTTTTAAAAATTGTTTTTAAAAGTAAAACTTTTTAATAGTTTTGCTTGAGAGAGAGTAAAAAAGGCAATCTCAAGTCAATTCCTTCTGGTCAGCTATTGTTTTCAGTGGTTCCACACACATGCAATAAAGTGTTTTCTGCAAAACTTTTTTTCTTAAGTGCCTACATCTCTTGTGCTCTTCGTCTATTATCCAAAGTGATTGCAAGCTTTAGTCTCTTTTTTGAATTGCACTTTCCTCCTTGCTGTGGATCTCACTAGCTGAGGGCTTCAGCTGTATCTCACATACTGCATTTGTGGGTAACACCATGGACACCTCCATACTCCTAAGCTATCCTGGCCTTGTATCAAGCTGTGTCCAGAGGTGCAGCAGCTGCCACCAGCATGTGGGCCAGGTATGCACAGACTAGAGCATCCTCCAACTGCTTCCTTCCTCCTGCCAGCACTTTTTCTCCCTGTTCCATGAAGAGGAAAGCTCATACAGAGAAAGAAGGCAAGCACTTTGTAGGAAGCATTGGCCTTGTCCTCCTGCAGACCACCAGCCTTTCTTAGGGCTACTTACACACAGAAAAATAGAGAAGTGCCGCTTTCCTCCTCCTCATTCCATACAGGCACACAAAGTAATAGTAAGAAGGAGCTACAAAAAGTAAAAATTAATTTTCTGATACTCACTATTTCATCACGGTCTTCCCATTCCACTTCTGAGAGATCTACACTGTTGTAGTTCGGCTTAGGCTTCAGTTTCTTTCCTTCTTTATACTGGCATTTATTTAAAACAAAACCAGGAAAGAAAGAAAGAAGAAAAACACTGAAGTAAGTGGCTAGATAACTTTCTAAAATAACTCTTGAAGAATTAAATCTAATTATCTCATTTGAAGAATAAGGATGTCTCATTCTATGACTCGGAAGGCAGTGTTTGGGTCAGGTCCCATGCCATGCATTTCTTCATGCAGGCAGCATGGGGCTAGGAGAATTCATGTGGGAAAGCTGTTTCAGGAGCAAGAGACAAGAAGGAACATAGGTAAACTTGCAAGTAAAGGCTACAGCCTGGTTTGTGAGACTATTTGACTAAATAGGTCTGTACAATACACTTATCTCAAGGAAATTATGTTTTTTTTCCCCACAGCTAAGAGTGTAATCCCATTAACACTATTATACCAGCAGGAGATCTTTTCTGTTGGACGTTAGGCTTTGGCTTCACTGAGAAAAAAGCAGGCTTTTCACCTGGGCGTTAACTGATGTAAGACAGCTAATCTTCCTGGTGAAGAAAAAGGTGTGAAGTAGACTAAGAGAGGCCAGTTTCAGGTGGAGGATAAGGCAGTGACCTTGCCTGGCTTTGCCTTGCCCCTCTGGAAACATGACGTGCTCGTCCTGCTCACACAGTGAAGTGACTCCCCACGTCTGTGGCCTGCCTGTGCACAGCTGCCTTTACGAGCACAGCTGCTATGAAGCCCTGTGGTGGCACTTTCTCTTGCCAGTAGCCACACGAACACCTATATCTGTGCACATGGAGATTTGTGCTGGCAGGCACATGTGTGAAATATCTAATGAATAGCATGCCTGGGTGATGAAACCTGTTGTGCATTTGCAGAGAGGTGTGGTCTGGAGTTCCAGGTGGCACCACGAGGGAGAAACATCCCTGTGTCCTCCCTGACCCTCAAGTCCCAGAAGGTTTTTGCAGCCTATTGGTCCTGAAGTTGTCTCTGACCTCATTACTAGGATTTGTGGTGCTGGACCCTGCTAACCTCAGGTTCCCCAATGTCCAACGCTACAGCTGCTGGCCAGCTGTTCCTGGGGTGCTACACATGCTGAATCTTCCTGCAGGAGGTGTGCCTGGGTGAGGAGAATTGGTTCTTCAGCCCAGCAGTGAAATGTTGCATGCATGCAAATACATGTGCACCCAAAATACAGCGAGTGCACACATACAGCACCCACATGCACTCTTACAGAAAAAACAGGCAGGGTACGTCCCGCTTCATACACATGCATGCATATATACATCTATAGGTGTGGCACTGGTTTCGCTATCCCTCATGTTCCTGGGACCTGTATATCAATAAAACATGAGAAATCAGGAGCATCCCTGAAAGAGAGTGTTTCCAAGCAAGTGAAGGTTCTTACATCCCCAGCTCTACGTACCAAAGGACGGAGGTCTGGGTGTGAGAGGATGTAGCCGTTGTTGGTGTTCAGAAAGGCGTATCCATGGACACCCAGCTGGAGAAAGAGGCATGAGAATAATTAGCTCTGCTTCGCTAGAAGCACTGCTGCCTAAGAAGTGCTGCTGATACCCTGGCCAACTCAGAACATTCGGAAGTGTTTTGTTTTCAAACTTACTGACCAGCAGAAAACAGGCTCCGCCCCAAACCATTTCTCTCTGCATCTTTGGCTGCTCTGAGAAGGCTGACCGTGCTCAGGTGCACATAGGGATGGACAGCAGCTGATTTGCGTGCATGTGCAGAAAATGTTGCCCTCCGGCAAATGTGTATAAAAATTGAAGCTCCTGGACAAGGCTCCCCCAGACCCAAACTAGCTGGCTTTTGCCTGCTGAGGTGTGCAGCCTGGCAGTCTCAGTTCCTGGGCTGCCTGAAGGGCCGTTTGTTGTAGCTACATGCGAATGGTCTGCAAACCCCGCATCCAGGCCTGAAAGTGCAACGCAGACGCACCGCTTCTGACAGCACCTCCACTCCTGTGAGGCTCTAGCAATCAGATTTTGGACTAACTGGTAGTTGTTGTCAAATAGTTGTTATTTAAGAGAAACTGAACATTTTAAATGGTGGCTCAAACTGCTCAACTTCTGTGGTGATCCTATGACGTGTTTACCATCTCCTGGTGTGCAGACTGATTGAATAAAATGTCACCGCACACAACTTACAGCGGAAACCAAACTAAACAGTGCATCTTTGGGGTGTTTGCCTGTTGATTAACACTTTTTTTTTTTTTTTTTTTTTTAATATATTGAACACAGAGCCAGTGGAAACTGTTGGACTGAATTCTGGAGAGCAAATACTCTGTCTAGGTACAGCATCAGTATGTGAGAGCCATCTTCCTGTACGCTGCCCTGCCAAGAAGAATTCGTGCTAATCTGGAGAAGAAGATCACTAGGTATGACAGAACAGTTTGGTCTCCAAGGTCCACTCAGTCTTCAGCTTTTCTGCCAAGAATATTGACAGTGAAACTAGTTTAATTTTTGGCAGCTGGTACAACAGCTTTTTTCCACTGGGAACTGGATGTAAAACATCTGTTCTACTGAGACAGGCTATCCGATCCATATAATCTCTGGGGGATCTAAGTCGGTGGCCACAAAGGTGCAAAGACTCCATGACCGGTTGTGAATCCACTGAATCATCCAGTCACCGTGTTTCCGAGGCAGCCTAAGCGTTTCTAGTGGTCAACAGTTTCCTATGTTCCTGTCACACATCACCACAACCAACTGCTCTTGCTTTAAGCTGATACTTCTTCCTACAGGCAGAGCAGTGACTTTCAGGGTCATGCCCTTGGAAGAGTGACTAGTGACTTTGCTGTATAAAGTAACAAAAAGCCTTATCTCATTCTTACCTTATACCGTGGAGCAAGTTTTAACAACTCTCTCAGTGGCACATCAGAGCCCACCACACCCAGGAGAATGCCATGAGATCGCTTGAAAACAAAAGAGAATCCATTTTCAGAAGCAAAATGTTGGTATTTTTCTGCCTAAATATGCATTGTTGGCTTTCTGCTGACCTCTCACTTGTTATCTCTAAGCTGATATATGTTCATTCCAAACCAACAAATGTACATCAAAAAGTTTCAAAGGGGTTGCTCCAGTGCTTATGGAGAGGAGCATTTCTACCCAATGCTAGTCCACATTTTTGACTATGATTCAGAAGTAATATAAAATGACTGACAGCAAGATTTGGGGGTAAAAATGTGCATTTGGTATGTGTAAGTAGCAGCAAGGACAAGGGAACTATGCAGAGCAGTACAGATCAGCTTGTAACTGGGCTAAGTGAACCAAACAACAAATGCAAAATTATCAATCCAGGACAAAGTAATGCATGAAATCCCCACAAAATGGGAACTGTTTATTTAATAAGCATCTGAGGAAAAAGTGGCACACGAACTCCCATTGCAGTGCTGTGCTAAAACAGGCTAAGGCTGGCCTTGGGCAGAGAAGGCAGACAATTGTTCACAGGACCTAGGCAAAGAATTTACGCCTTGTGCAGCAATGGTGAGGTACCAGATGCTATTTCAAAATGATGCTAGACTAGAAACTGTACAGAAAAGTGTCTAAAGGGTTTCAAAATCCAGACAAAACGCCCTTATCAAAGGCTCCTAAATTATCCAACATTTTTATCTTATCACAATAGAGAAAGGTTTCACTTTGTTGCAGAAGACGCTTCCCAGGAGAAAATACTGAAGGCTACATGCTTTCTAATTCAGCAGAGAAAGCCATTGTGATGGGAAAGTGAAGCCAGACAGACTCAGAGTGGAATTTAGAAACCAGTTTTTAAAAGAGTGAGAAACCACAATGGAGAGCTCAGGGCTGGATGCCTTTCTTCAATAACACTTTTGCCAAACACAGGTTACTGGGCTCATGAAGGAGTGTCTGTGTCAAATGTAGAGGTCTGCAATAAAATGTTCAAACTAGGCAAGGTAATGATTGCTTCCAGTTTGAAAACTTATGGGTCTGTGAATTATGCTGGGTTTGAAAATGGAGGGATAAAATGGGGAGAAGTGTCATATTTAAGAGGTATTTGGAAGAAATAGCATCTGGAGGAATGACAGATTATCATTCTGACAGACAAATTATCATCTGCACATCCTGCCCGAAGTCTGCTGTCGTCCCTAATGGCCAGACAGTATTTCAGAGATGTGCTGGCTCTAAAACCCCACAAAGGTCTGCTGCAGCCCTTCACCTCTGCTGGTGGGAAGGAGGGCGAAGCCTGCGCTGCACTCACCGTCTCGTTCTTCTTGCTGAAGACTGGCATAGCCACTGTTGTCATGAGCAACAGACTTTGAGCCTGAGATGCAAAGAGCTGCCAGAGAACAACAAGCCGTGTGTTAGCAGATGCAATACCTCAGATAACCAAGCAAAAGGCATTGGAAATTCCAGGGAGCCCAGATGTTGGGTACAATCAGACACCTCCTCGCCTCCCACATCCTTCTGAAAACAGATGGCAGCACTTTTCAATGCTCTGTATCCAAGAGGACCGTGGGATGGATGCTTGCTCGTGTGGGGTGATGAGAATGGGCTGAAAGCCAGTTAAATGTGAAGCAGGAGAATGAGGAGACAGGAACATGTAGAAATGGTGGCACAGCTTAAACCCACAACATAATGATGTGCAGACATGGGTACTTATGCAACAAGTGTAAAAAACACAAAAACATGGTGCACAGAATGTAGAGAAATGACACAAATACGAGCAAAACCACAAACAACATCATCTATATTGCAAACACATGAACAGCATGAATGAGAAACAGCATGGACAAATATTTAAAAGGCACAAATACACACACAGCCTGCTTATATAAACTTGTCACTCAGGCATATAAGCAAAAGAAAGATCGAGGCAAAATCATGACACAAACAGGTACAACAGAGTGAGCTGTCTCTACAGTGGATGTGCACATGTAATGGTGAAGCAGAGGGTCCCATTCCTAAAGAAGACAGATGCTCTAAAAACACACAAGAAAGGAGGTAAAACAAGCACGGCACATGCGCAGAAGTCTCACAAACTTGTCTAGCAGTAAGAACAACTGATTCTCTAGATGCCAGTAGCATCTCCCTTCCATTTCTTCTTTGGTCAAGTAAGTAGAGAGAAAAGAACTGGCCTCCTGTCTCCATTGGTGTACATGCTAGGAACCATAAAGCAGCCAGCCAATAATCTATGCAGTTGCTTGATGGAGATTTGAGCCTAGTATCTAGAGTTGTTGGTCTGGATGCTTCTTTACAGAAAATTTCCATTCACAGCAACACTTGTGCTAATACACAGCAAGCGGCTGTGTCCAGCCCTTACAGAACACATGGAAGAAGAGATCTGGTGAACTAAGCTACTGCACAACACGGACACCCCTACCTACTCTGGACCCACAGCACAGCTCTCCAGTACATCCAGGATTGCCCCGCTCTTGTTGGTGTCAGAGGGCTCCCCAGGGCTGCAGCCCCCCGCCCCCAGATGTAGAGGCCAGCTGTGGCTGTGAGCGCTCGCACTGACACACCAACCAGCACAGGGGAACGGCACGCTCACAAAACACAGGGCAGCAGTTACCTCCTCGGACTGTGGCAGCTAGTGAGAGACACGGATGAACAGGTGAATGAATACATGCATGGAGGGATGAATCAAAGGAGGGAGAGGCTGGAGTGGAAGAAGAGAATGGCAAGCCAAGGCAAGAGGCAAGAGGTGCAGCAACAAGAGTAGAACAAACAAATCCCCATATCTGTAGGTTCTTCCTAGCTCCTTCAGGGCTGTGGCAGACATCCTAAAGCTTCTGCTGGCCAGACCTGGGCTAATAACTGCAGTTCCACATCGGGGTTCAGTCCAGGAAATAGTATATGGCAACAATCTCACTGTTACTAGAGAATTTTTCCTCTGGTCAGATCTAGCTGTCACACTTATGCAGGAACCTGTCTGTGGTGAAGATGTCAGTGTAAGAAAAACACATTTATCTCCCTGAAAGCAGAGAGGGCTCAAAAAGAAGTGTAACTTTCCCTTTCTGCAATGGAAATAGAAGTGGAGATGAAGACTGAGGAACATCTCCTATTTGAGGAAGTGAAGGGGAAAGCACTGTCAGTGGTGGTCTCCTTTGTCCTTCCCTTCACTGTGATGGCACCTGCTTGTGGTCCCAATGTCTGAAGTCTTCCCCTGGGGCAGGGAAGGGCTGCTGGGAGCCCTGACTTCCCAGTGCTTTGTTTCCTACTCAGGAAGTGAGATGTGCCTGTTACCCACAGGCTGAGCACAGGGTCACTCCAGGGGGTGACCTTATGTTTTGCTAGCCCAAGGAATGAGGGAGTGAGCCAGCCTCCCAAACTGAGATCTGTATCTTCGTGTGACAAACAGTATGCACTTAGCTACTGGGCTGGAGGAAATAAATCTCTTCGACCCATATCCTGAGCTGTATATAGTCCTTCCTGTGAATAATCCTTTAGAAGGTAGCCTCCTTTCACAGGAGCACTACTTAAGTCATGCCGTGTCTGTGTGATTAGTCCTGGATTCCTGGGTCATTGCAGATCCAGCCCTGAGTCTATATATATACATCTCAACACCAGGAGCAAGCAGAAAAGAAATATTGCCTGTCTCAGCACAGCCGGAGATCAGTAACTTCTATCAGTCAGCCAGCTCCTGGATTTACGTACATTTCAGGACTTTGTTTAGGGTTTGATACACCTAAGATATTTAGATGTGAGCTGGGACAAGTTATACGCTTAATGTACTAGCTGAGGTTCTAACACCTTTGCCAGTTTGGCTCATTGGCCCTCCTGTTTGCTGAATAAAGACTTGTGGGATCAGTCCTTACCGCACTGTCCATGTAGGCTTCAGTCCAGATAATGTCATGGTCGTGGTTGATGACCATAGGGCGGCTGAGCACGTGCAGGTACTCCATCACATTCTCCTGAACGTCCGCCAGTGTGGAGATCTGGGTATAGTAGCCTTCATGGAGAAACAGAGGTGTCAGTCACTTTTCTGGATGTCAAGATCTGTATCTACCCTGACAGTTTTGTCTGCTTCTTACCAAAAGCTCCTTGACATGCCTTGTGCCATGCTTTGCTATGGATACAAGTTTCCATGTAAATCTAGAGTTTCAAAGCACTGGCTCTGTTCTTCTCAAAGCACCGGACCAGTGCTCAAGACCAGAGCGTTGATATAACCACAATCAAGTCACGCAGATGTTAAAGGGCTGCTTTAGGTCTTAGGCAAAAACATCCACTAATCAGGCTGCCTGTGGTCCTGAATACCAAACATATGCAAGGAAAGTATTCCACCAAGCTGCTCGCTTGTGCTGTTCAATTTAGATAAAGACCAAACTCTTAGCTTCTCTTCCACACTTTCTCCAGTGCTCTACTCTTCTCTCTGCCTAGCTTCCATCCAAGGATGGGGACTACATCCATCTACCCGTTGGAAGTAGAGCCTAAAACTGGAAGTTACCTATTTCCAGAGCTTTATCCCCACTGATGGACACATAGCAGTCTAGCATACAACAAGGTGTACAACAGAAGGATGTCTTCAAGTTAGCAAAAGATTGTCAAATAGTAGCTTACCTGTTTAGAAATGCTAAAACATGGATCTGATTGGTTGCACTTGGTGTAGCACAGAGTATGTCAGATAAATGGAAAAATGTTATCACTAAGAAATGTTATCACTAGGAAGTCAATGCCATGTGAAATGCCTCATGAGTTGATAGGCTTTGTGATGTCGAAACGTTTTGTGCGCTTGAAAGTGAGGATTACAAGTGCTATACAATGTGTTGAAATAGAAGAGACAAAATCAGTGAGCCTTCCTTGGAGATCAAGTTTGCTAAGTGAGAATTCAAATGAGAAGAGTATAATTTTGTTCTCAAGGAGAATCCATTCCCACATTTGACGGTGAACCAAACACACCATGAATTCCTTGTCACTAATCTGATGACTGAAAATGCAACATGAAATCCATTTTTTTTGTTTAATCTAACAAAAAACTAAAAATGTTACCTGCGACTCATAGTGCTAACAGGTGAACACTTGAACCTTGGACATCCCCAGCTTGTGAACACTCTACAGACCAGCAGTTCTTGTCTGTCAATTATCTTCAGTTGCAAATGTACCCATGCCTATAAGAGTCTGCTGGGAACACTGCTCAGACAGAAAGAAAGCCAATAACCGCAGCTGGTCAGCCCACAACCTCCGTCTCCCTTTCCTTTCCCCGTTGAAAAAGTACTGACATAGCCAGCATTGCAGGTCACTGGCCGTCTCTAGGTGTACCAAGACCAAGTCATGCTCAAGCAGGGATGATTTCTTTCCCCCCTCTTATAACTTGTGACTCTGATAGGGCTAACTGGACTTTTTAACTGATCCCAAATGTATAGCAATGACTCACCTACTCTGAATCAACTTTCCCATTCATGCCATTTCATGCCAGCTACAGAGGATAGTGGTTTTGGGGCATGCAAAGAATTTGGTTGGCATATAGGTGTTAACCTGCAGGCATTGTGAAAAATGCTGTAAAATCCTTAAAAAAAAGGAAGTTTGTTTTACTACATCTCAGCCAAAAGATGTCAGGCTTACTGACAGAGGTTTAGACAGCTTGTCAAAAGCCAGCAGCTGGGACACAATAAGCACAGGGACTTAGGTGGACCACAGCCAGCATGAATCTCGGTCAGAGTATCCCTTGGCACCAAGACAGGAAAATGTGGTGGCTCAGCACCGAGGACTTGTGTTAGCTGGACGTAGGCTAGTCCTCCATGCAGGGAGGACTAGCAGGGCTGCTCTTTCCTTGGGTCATCTTCCACCCAAGGGCTCCTGAGCCCCAGTTGTGGTGGGAACCAGTGGAGCAGCCCAGGGACCTGCAGCCATGGTCCACATGTGAGGTGGGTGGCTGGGGTTGGGTAGGCATTACCGTACGGCACCTTTGTTGTTGCAGGCGATCCATTTCACGTTGGGGGCAAAAGTGACCTCCCGTCCGATGAGGTAAGTGAAAACCCGGACCTGGGAATGAGACAGCAAAGGTAGCCTGAAGAGGCTGTCACATGCTACCAAACCCAGGCAGATGAGGTTGCACACCCTGCCATGCACCAGTGTGAGCGCTTGCTTGTGGTGCAGGACAAGAACTCTGCCTCCACGTAGAGACAGGAGCCTCTCGCTCCATTTATTTTATATTTTCTGGGCTGGAACTTCATTTCTAATTAGAATAAGCTCGGAAAGCCAAGTAGTACCCGGGATCATCTGCATAATAAGGCAGAACTGCAAAGTCTGTTTGATTTTACGATAGCAGCTCTGCCAGGCACTCAGCAACCACATGCAGAGAGGTTTATAGCTCACAGGAATCCTTTCCTCGGGGGAACAGCTGGCCATGTGAATTGTTTAAAGAAAGCTTTACCATTTCTTGTGTTTGACCAACAACAAAGGAGCGAGTCCCAAAATAAACAGCTTTAGCAGCCCTGTGCTCTGGTGTCTCGGTAGGCTGCTTCTCTCCCTTTGTGTATTGCTGTTAGCTGGGATGAGGTAAACAAATAAATCAGGAGGGCTTAGGATGAGCCTGCCCTATTCCACATTTACATTCTGCTCTGTTAATACGAGTCTATAATCACAGACCTCAAAGCAAACAGCGCTGGGAGGTACTGAGAGAGGGTGTTTGGGTCGTTTCCCTGCCCACCATATGCACTGGAAACAGCCAAACCTTTCCCACACAGGGCCAATTACAAACAGTCCTGCCCGACAGCTTGGTGCTGTGTTTGCAGCAGGACAACCGCGGGTGGTGGATGCTTAGCTTTGCCCAGTACCCTGGCTTGCCCTCTTCTATTGCCACCGTGAGTGGACAGCACCTTTCCTCGCCCAGACAAACCTTCCGATCTGGCCAGTTGTACTTTTCAAACACAGCTTCATAATCCTCCACTGCTCCGTCAGTGATCAGCATGATGGCTTGGTTACACAAGCCTCCTTGGCCAGCCTCTCGGAACTGCAAACAGAGTGAAGAGCATTAGTTATTGCAGCACTGGCCCTTTCTGTGTCACTGCAGTATCTTTATTCATGATGGGCCAGATCCCAACTTCCTCCTGCAGATCTCACAGTATGCTCAGAAAGCTCTGCTTGCAAAAGGACATTGTTTTGATGTTGCATATAATATATATAGATATGAATTTCTACAGCACTTCCTAGCACATGTAGTTGCTGGAGGCTTTACAGAAGTAAAATAATAGGACGAAAAGTGCTGTAGAGGAAGTGTGCAAATCCTTGCTGCCACACAGCTTGCGCAGTCACATTCATTTATGCTAAATGGCTACCGACTGACCATAAACACTGCTGTTCTGACTTGACAGCAATAACTGTCACGTTTCATGGCAGAAAATGTGAGAGGAGGGAGAAACCAGACTCATTATTTCAGGGTAAATCCATCAATCTACCAAAAAGAGCAGAGAAAAGCAGGAACACATTAAAAAAAGAAGGCTACAGACATCAGTGCTGAAGTCAGGTACAGACAAAAAGACCACGTGCTGTAACGAGAGAGGACTTGTTATCTGTGCTTAAGTGATACTTAAGGTAGAGTAGAGGTGGCTAGGACTCCAGTACAAACACCGGTGCTGTTTCCATGCTCTGAGCAAGGAAAGATCTAATCTGCGCAGGAGCTGCAGAAGCTGATGCAGAGTGAAAAGTATGGAACAAGGAAGACCTGACAGCTCTGCACAGGAGATTAGCGAGGCAATGGCACGAGACGGAGAGCGTATGGGAGACTAATTGAAGGGTGACTGTGGTTATATCAAACAGCAGCAATTCTAAGCTGGAGAAAGTAGACATTTTATAAATTAGGAAAAAGACTTAAAGTGGCAAAACCAATTGCATAAAATAAAAGCAAGCACTGGATAGAACAGAGTGCAGGGTTTGAAATGGGACTCGTTCTGTCTTTCAGGTTTCGATTCACAAGTCCCTTCTTGCTTGGTGAGGCTGTTAGGATAGAAGGTAAGCGTCTTTGCCAATCCAGATGGCACTGTGGTACCACTGCAACGGTATGGTTTAATGACCACTGAAACCTAGAAGCCTTCTCCAAGTCCAGATTTCCCCAGTCATTTCACCACTCCTACCATTAACTGTGATTATTCAGCTTCATAAAATACCAGGGTCAATGTTAGTATCACCGTAATGTCTCCTCCCACTGCCATTTATGTTAGCAGTCCTGTCTTCTTCAACATCACTCTTCATATCGCTCAGGTACTTGTTACTCTACTCCATTGACCATGGAACAGGTTCTGAATGACACTATTTGAACCACATGTATGATCCCATCCCTCTCTGTTTCTTAATAATCCCATTATTTGTATCACTGACCAGAATCATGACAGAGAAGAGAGATGTAACATGGTCGTTTCCATGTCTTTCTCTACAGAGTCCCCAAGCTCTGATTTTTCCAAGGGTCCATAGAGTTTCTATACCTTGTACCAGGGAAAGACCCTGGGTGCCAGCTACAGGGTAGCTGGAAACCCAGGAGGGTCACAGCAGAAGTGTGCCCTGCTTGGCACAGAGACCCAAGGCAGATGCTGGGAGTGCTGAACGGGAACAAGTATAGGATGCCCTTAGGTACAAAGGAAAGGGGAAAAGCAGTTGACAGCCATGTGGGATTGTGCTACAAACCACCAGACAGGAAGATGGCCAGGAGTCTCAGGTGAACCGTTCCTAGGAGAGATATCAATTGTTTCCAGCGAAAACGGCTATTGTGAGTTTCCATCACAGAGGTGTAGGGTTATGGTGGTGCAGGAGATGCTGTCAGAATGAGGTTCAGATCACAGACATGCAAACCTTGTAATTACAAAAGCATCTTATTCAGACTGTTGCAATCCATATAGCGTTTTGTTTGGGCAGATATTAATTAACCCTTAAGGTCACCCACAATTTCACCAAACTACTTAAGACATCTCTTCATGTAGCTTACTTTAGACCTCATAATACTGAGATACTGAGAAATTAGATCTGTATCAGAAATCTTCTAATTCCAGGAGTAGACGATATTTTCGACAGGGAAAATGAGATCATCAGTGTCATAGAAATAGAGATTAAAAAGACAGATTTAGAAAACAAATGAACAAGAGGTAATCCCTGATGTTTATGTCCTTTTGTGGCTGTCTGCAGCTGTAGCAAATGATCTGGCAGTTCCCACACGAAGCTGTGAGCATAATTCTCTGCTCTGACTGAAGACTAAGGAGCATGAAAGAAGGGGAGACAGGAAGGAAGATGCCCAGAGACTAGATGTCTGAAGAGGTGTGGGCGAGAGCTGCGGTGAGTGAATGAGGCATGGAGCCACATATTGCCCCGTATAGCTTTGGCCGTGTTGCCAGGAGTAACAAACAGGCACGATCTAATTCATTCAGGGTCACTGTGTCTTATTCTCCCTTATTTGCTTATTGCCATTTACGTTGCAGTTTTAGCCTGGCCAAAACAACGGTGAAGCAATGGGAACATCGGTGCAGTTCAGTGCGTGCACACACACTGAAGGATGATACACACATCTGGCCAGGTGACTCAGTGGTCCCACTCCACCCCTGCCTGCCCTGGGCACACAGATCTGCCCTCAGAATTATGAGAAATTCAGACTTAGTGACGAGTGCCCCCGCTAGGCAGAATGTTAGCAGCAGAGAAGGAAGCAGCCATTGGAGAAGAAATGAGAGATGGCTTTAAGCAAAGAAGCATAAGCTGGTAAACAGGAAATCCTGAGCTTTGCATATCCTGAAAAATACACTGAAGGATCCAAGTCCAGAAAGATGTGAGCGGAATCAAGAAAGGATTTGTTATCTTTTGGGTAAAAAGAAAGGGAATACAAAGAGTACATTGGCAGATTATAAAAAAACAGAGAAATGGTCAGGCAGAGATGCTTTATAGCATCCATGCTGTATCATCAAAAGGACAATATTATAGAGGCTGGGCACACTCTGAAGTGATAAGAAAGAAAGGAAAGGATTATAGGAAGGGTCATAAAGCAGTAAGGTTAAGGAAAAAATAAAACTGACTGCATTCAAATAATTCGCGATCGGCAGGAAGGGTAAGAATTGCAGAAGATGTTGTTGAACTGCTTGCCATGTGGGCTGAGACCTGACTGGCACTGTCCTGGGATCCCAAGGATGACAAAGAATTCTCAAAGTACATTTTACAATAAGAGAATAAACTAGATGTGTAGGTTGTCCTTATGAATCTACACAGTGCCAGAAAAATTAGTGAGACAGTCCTCTCATGAGTATGGAGGGAAGGTCCCACACAGGTGGGACAAAAAAGGCTCCTTTGGTTTCTTACATCAGACAGGTTTACTCTTCCTATTGCACCAGTTCTGCTCACAGTATGCAGATCTTTACTTCTCCCTCAAAGCCAGCTTGTTACCAGTTTCATCATTTTTTCACCTATGGCCATTTAGGAATGACCATGTCATAATTAATCTCCCAATTTACATTGCTTCTGAGCACAGCAGTGAGTCAGGGTACCATTAAAACAAGAGCAGAGATTGTTCCATGGTGGCCTCAGAGAGCAGAACCCATGGTTTCTTTCCCTCCGCAGAGTCAGCTTTTAACACACCTACCTACTGAGTGGGTCCTGAGCAAGGAGGACCCTAAGAGCCACAGATTTTGTGCCACCTTATCCTAAGAGGTTTATATATAACGGATATAGGAACATACGTGTGATGATCCTAGGAATTGGAGGTGTTTGCATAGGTATATATGCACACTCATATATATGGCATGCCTATACAAGTACAAAGGTGCATTCACAGTTTGTTTACATTGGGAAGAATAATCAGAGGATCAAATACAGAAGAAGAGGCTGAACACTGGCTGGAGAGGAATACCGCAGAGGCAGATCAGCTGGGTATGAATTAACGTGACAGTGTCTGAAGAAAGGAAGCTGTTGTCTTACGTTGTGTTAAGAGGGCTGTGGAGTGTAAGACAAGGAAAGTAATTATTCTGCTCTGCTTAGCACTTGATAGCTCTCAGCTGCAGCACTTGGTACTGCTGGGAGCACGCTGTTGGAGGGAAGGCGGAGTGGCCAGAACAAAGGGGTATAAATCCTGTGGAAAAGAGTGAGAAGGCAAGACGTGCCCAGCATGTGGGAACAAAGAAGAGAAGGCTGCAGTGAGATAGACTAAAACTTGATAAACAAGAAAGAAACTCAGAAGACTGCACTTGACACTTGAGAATTTCGAAGTGTTTTATGAATGCATGCTTTGCACCATCGTTCCCCTGCGATGTATATTTCATTGAAACCACTTGGTGTGTGGCTAAATTGAAACAGAGAGTGTGAGTGGCTTATGGAGCATGGCAGAGGCAGGGGAAGTCTGGCAAACTGTGCTCCTGGAGCTGTTGGGCAGATTGCATTAGAGATTAAAACACACCCTGCCTACCCCAGGACATAACGGAGGAAAACAGGGATGGTGAGAGATCGTGCTGCTCTTCACAAAGTCAGCCCCCCTCAGCCACTCGTAGCTCACCAAGTAGGTCTCTGCTGGGCTATTAATTCTAAGAGCAATGGGACTGAGGAAAATTACCAGGGAAATTTTGCAGTCACTTTCATTACAAATATTATTACTGGTTGTCTACTGTAATCAGCAAAGCCTGTTTCATCAGTGTGATGTGGCATCTTTCATGCTCTTACGTGTGCTCCTGTGAGCAATAACAGGACAGACAATCTGTGAGGAATGGTTATGATTACAGGCCGAGAATGTGAATTTTGTCTGACGGGAAGGGGATGGCTACTTCCACCCAAGTTGCACTCCAGCCCCGCCACTGCCTGCCTTACCCACATGACAGCAGCAGCAGCACCAGGGGTTTGTTTCAGGACGCACTGATGCAGACCTTTTTCCTCCCCTATTACTGATAGGGATCTCATAAACCTGGAGAGATTTTAGTGTTCTTAAAGCATACGTGCACATGCAGGGGGTACCCTTCTCCAGGCTTGAGGATTGCCTAGTGGGAGAGCCATGCCTGCCAGGAAGGAGGTGTGCAGTCTCCTCATCGGCAGGACCAGACCAGTTTTGGTGCCTGTGCCTGGCATAGCTGGCTGCCATTTCAGCTGAGACAAGCAGGCTTTCTTCAGGGCCATGCTCTGTTCCTTTCCACGGAGCCCTTCAGAGCTATGCTGGCTGAAAGAGCCTGCAGCTGCGCTGCATTAAGCTTCTTTAATCTGTTGTCACTGTACATAACCAGTAACATGTTAGACATTAAGAAACCAGTTTGCCTCTGGTGAAACAATTGTTGAAGTGTTATTATTTATACTGCTCAGGTTTATGTAGGTTCTAGGTCTTTGGTTTTGATTTTTTTTTTTTTTTTTCCCATAACATGCAAGGATACATTTAGATAAATCTAGCAGACATCTAGTGCATGCATTTGTTATAGGTTTGTATCATTACTGCTTCTATGGTCATCTAAGCAATCATTTCCCCCAAAAGATGTCAAACTGTTACTACTACAGCAATGACGATGCTACGCTACTCTTGCCAGGTTGCTATTAAATCCATTATGCTTCTGTTACCACTGGCAAGTCAGCTCAGCCACCAAACTGTTGGGTTCAGCTGTAATCATGCTGGCACTAGCATAAATTTGGAACATCTCTATAGCCCATGAACTTAAACTTACAGTCTGTAAAAGGAATAAGAGTGGAAAAATCTTTTCTAGGGTGCCATGACCTCTATTACAACTCCTCCAATATCAGCACCATCACTGGGGCCACTAGCATCATACTGCACACATACTTTCGCCAGCACCAAGGGCACAGATATCTTTATGTCTACCCCACTATAGATAGGCCAGCATGGGGGTGTCCAGAAGTTCTTGGGCTTTTTTTTTTTTTTTTTTAAATTTCTTAAGAAACAGAATTCAGTCACACATTTACCTCCACGCAGAAGACATCAATGTTCACATAAGGCAATGAATTATTTATGAATCTTGTCATAGCTCAAATCCTCTTGGTCTGTGATGAGCCCATGCAATATAGCAATGAGGAGGAGAAGAGGCTGATTTGGTGGGGCCAGGTGGGAAGATGTCCCCCCCAGCACCTGCGGGGTCTGCACACCTGTGATCACTGCTCCCCCGGGCACCCCATGGCCACCCTGAGCAGGTTCAGCAGCTCTGGGGCATCACATACAAAGCAACACCTGGTCACTCTTGCCACAGATTTGGGGCCCATGAGAATAGTTTGTACCACCCATACCACCTTCCCCCACAGCATCATGATGTCTGTGCTACAAAGGGGAAAGCAGGGACACTTGTGTCGTGAGTGTCAGCAGAGAGCCTCTTACCTCCCTCAGGATTTTGAAGGACTCCGTCAAGGCCTTGTTCACCGTCCCCACTCCTTTTGCCTGCAGTTCGTCCACCAGCTGCTTAAAATGCTGGTAAGAAGACAGAAAGGCAGTGGTGAGCTGCAGGCAGGACATGCCTTTGGAGGGAGGAAGAAATGGGGACCTGGAGAGCCCATTGCGGTGGGCTCCTGTCCTTCCTTCATTGCTGGCAGGGCACTGCTGCACTGCTGTGGATGGAGGTGGGGAAGGCAAACAGCGGTGCTGTTGGCAATACCATCACATTGCAGAGCACTGCCCGCGGGTGGTGAATTCTTAGTGGTCCATGAAACATCATGCAAGGGGAAAAAAAAAAAAAAGAAATTAGACTTTCCCTTGTCCAGCGCTTCAGGAAAAACAGGATTCCTGTGCACAGGAGAGCAACACGATGGGGGAAGAGGAAAACAAGCATGAAAATTATAACTGGCTTTGATCACGTTGCAGATAAAACTCTCAGAGAGTACACTCCACAAGATGGACAGGGTCCAAAAGGCACAGGGATCCTCTGGCAACCACTGCAGGAGATGTCACCCTTTGGAGTCATGCTCTGTGACCCAGAGGTAGGCTGGGACAGAAATTTCAAAAGAAAGTTGGTTGTCGAAGATGTGGAGGGATGAGCTACATGGTTGCTGCTGTTTAGCCACAAACTGACCCGATGCCACGATGTCTTTGTGCAAGCAAAGATCAACCAGAGCCAGCACACACCACTGAGTTGGTGCTTGTTTCTGAAATACAGACCTACGTGCTTCTAGGAGATAGCTGGTTCTTGTGCGTAGACTTTCATGTTGCATCTTAACCCCACGTACTTATTACATTAAGGGAGCAGCCTGGATAGCATCAGCAGGAGCCTGGTACTCACCTCTCTGTTATCTCTGTCTGCTTGGACCAGGATACCCTTAAAACAGGGCTCAATAAAATGAACATAATCATTGTACTGCAAAGATAAAATGAAAAGAAGGATGTTGTAATATCCTAGGTGGACGTTCAGAAAAGTACTATTGAGCATTAATGCATTTTATAAATTTTTCCCTTTAGAATTGTTTGTAATGATCAAGGAAAAATATAACTTTGATAAAACCCATATTTGTTTAAACAACGTGTTAATTATAGGGTTTGCTGAATTCCATTTGGGCATATCCACACATACACTTTTTTTCCACTCGTACACTCTAGAGATCTCCACACTCTACAAGATTTTGCCCCTGGCCTTGCATCTTATAATATTTCCACATATATTTTGACTTCTGGAGACTTTGAGCCCCAGCCATCAGCTGAGCCTTGTAAACAGTTTTGTAGCCTAATATCCAATGCCTCTGGCACACAGCTAAATAACAACATCTCAAGTTAGCCACGTCCACTGAACTGCAGTAATTAGTGGTGTGCCTACTTCTAGCCTGATATGTATGTGAGGAAAGATGTGCCATTTTAAACCCTTTCCTCTAAGGTTCGGATGAATGTATTTTGCCATGGGCTGAGGGCACTAATGTTTACCAAGGCTCAGCTGATCAATAGGAGCTTAGGTCAGACTATAATGCATCTGAGCCAGAAGGCTCTTGGGGTAGGCTTAACAACAGAGTGTATGTTACCTGATCTTTCCATGACTGTTTTTGAAGAACAGACCATACTTACAACTCCTAGCAACTTCCCTCCCCTTATCTGCCAACACTGTTCATTCCTCCATCCATCCATATAAAGAGAGCTGCCACCACTGGAGTTTCTAACCATCTTACACAATGGGAAGCTACTATGAAACAGTAGATTTTATGTCTTGGTGATTGTGCCTTGGCAAACTTGTATGGAAAGCTTAGTGCAAGAGGTGGTGCTTGAATTAGCTTTGATAATTAGGAGGCGAGGAGCCATTTGCCTTTAACCTGGCTCAGACTCCCCCAGTGCTGGTGCAAATCATGGAAAAGTTTTCCTTCTGTGGTTAGTGGTGTTGGTTCTCTCTGGGTAACCAGTCCACCCTCATCCTGGCCAGGGACTTGAAAAGGGAGAGAGGAGCACCAACGCACCCTGACCCAGTCCATACTTACTGCAATGATGTTGACAAAGTCATTTTCCCCCAGAGTATCTAAAATGGTGACAATAGTATGTTTGGCAATGGTCATCCGCAGCCCCTTCATGCTCCCACTGACGTCCACAATGATGACGATATCCTTGGGAGAGGTGGCTGCTTGGATATACCTTAATAAGAAGAGGAATAAAAGAAAGCACGGTGAGTGCGTGAGGTGGAGGATCTCTGGGCATGCAGCCATAAAGTGATGTGAGCCCCAGTGTAACGTGCACTGTGAATACAGCTATCCTACAGGGTCCAGCTGGGCTCTTCCTACCCACCTACCTCTCCCACTGGCCCCAGCAT
The DNA here is from genome assembly GCA_013399715.1 of Alectura lathami. Lineage (NCBI taxonomy): Eukaryota > Metazoa > Chordata > Aves > Galliformes > Megapodiidae > Alectura > Alectura lathami. Next base: position 121,463 of record VXAV01000279.1, read on the forward strand.
CTTCACAGGTGGACTGAGCTGGGCCAGCTGCAGACATATGCC
>VXAV01000281.1:486-14570 GCA_013399715.1 Alectura lathami
CCCCACGTCTCCCCAGGACCCCTGGCTCTGTTCCCTTCCCACCCTGGGGACGTGAGAGGGGACGCGCGTGTCGCCGACGAGTCCCCCGCCCACCCCCGCCGCTGCCCGTGTGCCTTGCGGGGCTGCGCCCGGTGTCCGCCCCCCGGCGCTCCAAAAAGGGGAGCCAGGAGGGTGCCTGGCAGCTTCCCGGCCGGGCGGAGCGGGTGACATGTCCCTGTCACCTGCCACCCAGAGGCGAGGGGCGGATCTGGCCGAGCCGGTACCGGAGGAATGCGGCGCAGCGGGAAGGGGCCGGCCCGGGAAGGGATGCGGGATGCTGCTTGCGTCCTGGGTGACGAGGAAGGGACCGTCCTTTGTGACCCCAAACGCAGGGCGATGGCTGCCCCACACTGTGTGTCCCCCCCAACCGATTTGGATCCCCCCACCCCCAGGGAACACACAGAGCATCTTCACCCTGGGGCATGTCGCAAATTGGGGTGCGGGACCCCGGAACCCAGTGTGGGTACCGCGAGGACCGGCGTCCCTCACAGATCTCCTGAGTGGGCACGCAGCATCCAGAGGCAGCCTGGGACAAAAACCCAAACCGACCCCAAGTCACCCCGAAATCACCTCGCAGAGCTCAGGGCTCGCCCCAGGGGTGATGGGGTGGGAGCAGGCAGCCCTGTGGGCTGGGGGCTGGCATTGTGTCTCCATGGGATGTGCGGGGTCTCTGTGGGTCTGGGTTGGTCCTGGAGAGAAGGGTGGGTGGTTTTTGTGGGATACCTGTGGGCCAGGGCTCACGGTGGTGGTTTGGTGGCTCCCCAGCCGCACTGCCCCATGGGGGAGGTCCCATCCCATCCCCATCATCAGCCCCGCAGAGGCGGGATGCTCTCTCCCCACTGCCAGCCCCACAGAGGCGGGGCACCATCCTGCCCGCCCCTGGCTGTGGGGCCAGGCCACCTGCCCCACAGCATTTAGGACGGACACCCCGAGCCTTGGCAGTGCCAGCCCGGCCTCGTGCTCCTCTCGCCACCGCTCAGCCCCCCAGGTAGGTGCCTATGGGCCCCCCGTGCGGCACTCGGCTGCCCCGTGGAGGGTTCCCTCGAAGACGGGTGGGTGCATTGCGCATGGAGAGGGGCAGGGGGGTGGATGTGCCTGGGCAGATGCTCACATACAGGGAGAGCGATGCCTTGCCCAAAGGTGGGATGGGGCAGTACTGGTGCTGCCCTGTAGTGGGGTGCATGGGGATCCCAGTGGAGCAGCTCAGGATGCTGCCCCACACCAGAGGTCCACGGGGATATCTGTGGGGCATCCTGGGACCCCTCCCTGCCTTGGGGGTCCCCCAGGCCAACCCCACATCAGTGGGGGTAGGCCCATGGCTGGAAGCCATCCGGGGCACATGAGGAGGGCTTGGGAATCCCAGGCATCTCCTGCCGGACGCACCGGGGCCTGGGGCAGCTGCACTGGGCTGAGTCACGCCACGACCAGGACGGCCTCGAGCCTTTGGGCAGCCCCGACTTAACCAGCCCTGTGTCTCTCCGCAGGGTCCCCGCAGCTCAGCGGCTCCTTCCTGCAGCCCAGCATGCAGCAACCCCTCCAGCTCCCCGTGCAGCAGCCCCCAGGCTGCGGTAAAAGCAGCCAGGTGAGCGGCAGTGCCGGTGCGGCCGGCGCCATCCCGAAGGGGCAGGTGGTCTGCAGCACTGTGAGGTGAGAGCGAGGGGCTGGGGGGCAGCAGGGGATGGGGCGCTGGGGTGGGCGGGGGGTGCTCCAAGGGATTAGGGTGCAGGGGATGAGTCTGGGGAGCCATCGGGCCGCAACGGGGCTCTGGGGAGCAAGGTGAGCGCAGGGAGCCCCCGCATGGAGGGGAAGACCTGGGTGGTGTGGGCTGAGGCTGGGCACCGAGGGCTGGGAGAGGGCTGGGGTCCCTATGACGTCCCCGTCCCCGCAGCGTGAACCCCTACGCGGGGCTGGTGAGCCACCTGCGGGCAGCCTGGCTCTCGGGGAAGACGCGGCCCTTGGAGTACCGCGTGGCCCAGCTGGAGGCCCTGGGCCGCTTCCTGGAGGAGAAGCAGCAGGACATCCTGGAGGCCACTGCCTTGGACATGGGCAAGGTGAGAGGGCCGGGGCTGGGCACTGGGGTCGCTCTGCTGGCATCCTGCATCCTGCATCCCCGTTTGTCTGCATCTCGCATCCTTCTGGGTGCAGACGCAGGGCTGCGGGTGCTGAGGTCCCCTTGTTGGTGTCCTGCGTCCCCATGCTGTGCTGCTGTGGGGCGCCCAGAGGTGCCGAGTCACCACAGGGCTTCGCATCACCTCCGTGGTGCCCTGGATGCAGAGCCCTGGCCAGGGCTGCTCCTCGCTGGCCTGGTCACACCCGAGATTACCGGCGTTGTGCAACTCGCTGGCTTTGCACATTCCTCACGTGTGGCAGCTGCGTGGGCACCGATGTCACTGCTGCGGTGCCGCGGCGCAGGCGGGGACCTTGGTGACTGTGGCACCCGGGTGATCTGTCGAGGAAGCAGGGAGCTGCCCCACTGCGCTCAGATTCATTCCCTGGTCACTTTTCCCACCCCCCCCGACATGCACCGCGGCCTCGCGCTTTGGCCAGGGGGCGTTAGGAAGTGGTTCCGAGGGGTCGGAGCTGCGCAGGTGCCTGCTTAACCATCCCGAAATGTCCTTGGGCTCCTAATTGCCATGTTTGTTTGAGGCGAGAGCCTCCTGCTCCGGCCGGGCGCTGATAGGCATCGCGCTCGCCGCGCGTCATTCATCTCTCCTAATTGCGGGTAATTAGAGCCGGCTGGCCACTAACGCGCTTGTCATGCAGTCGGGGCTTCATAGCTGCACGGACAGTTCATCCGCTCTTACTCACCCGAGGCGGGTGCCTCGCCCGCGGGGACGCCGTTTCTCTCCCCCGATAATCGAGGGGTGACCTCAAGACTTAATGCCCCGTCCGACCACCTGCCTGTGCCGTCAAAACCCTTCGTGGCCCCATCTTCACCGGCAATTTCCTCATCCTGCCGCTGACGCAACCGGTCGAGAGCAGCCCCGTTGCTTCACTGCGGCGAGGAGCCGGGGAGGTGCTGGGCACCTGAGCTGGGCTTGGAGCCTCCGGGAACACCATGGGACCCTTCCCCACCTGTTTTCCTGCCCTGATGGAGGAAGGCTCCTGGGTTTGTTTCCTCCCCGCATCTCACCCAAGCTCAGAGCTGCGGGGCTTCTCCTGCCCGGCCCTGCGGTTGGTCCTTCCCTCTGGCTAAATACCTGTTTTTGTAAAATTTCAGTGACCGTGGTGTTCCCCAGTGGCCGCAGCACATGATAGTTCTTCCTGCTTAGTAGCTTCTCCTTAACAACTTCTGTGCCCTGCCTTCATGGGCAGGAGAAGGGCAGATGTCCCCCGCGGGTGGGGAGGACGTGGGGCCGCTGCTGGGTGATGCTTACGCCGGTGTCTGTCCCCAGCCGTCCTTTGAGGGCTATTTCACCGAGATCCTCCTGTGCAAGAATGAGCTCAACGAGACCCTCAACAACCTGTCCCGCTGGGTGAAGGACGAGCACGTGGACAAGCACCTGGTAGGCTTCCCCACGCTGACCTGGGGAGAGAAGAGGGGGACAAGCTGGGAAGGGGCAGAGCTGGTTCGGGGGCAGCACTGAGGCGCCTTTCCTGCAGGTGATGCAGCTGGACTCGGCCTTCATCCGCAAGGACCCCTACGGGGTGGTGCTCATCATCTCGCCCTGGAACTACCCCATCCACCTCTTCCTCGTACCGCTCATCGGGGCCATCGCCGCTGGTGAGGCCGGGCTGCACGGAGCCAGGGCGCGGGCCCTGTCTGGAGGAGGGGACCTGGATGGGGTCCCAGTCCCTGGGTTGGTGTGCCAGGGGCACGACGCTGCTCTGACATCCTGCCTGCCTCCCCCCAGGTAACTGCGTGGTCGTCAAACCCTCAGAGGTCTCCAAGAACACTGAGAAGCTCGTGGCTGAAATGCTGAGCTGCTACCTGGACAGCGTAAGAAGCTCTCACTGTCCTTGTCCCTGCCCCACGGCTGGGGCATTCCCACCCCAGGCCTCCTTCCTCCGTGCTCAGCCACCCTCTGTGGGCCCGGCAGCTCAGGGTGCTGACGGTGGGGATGGGGACAGATGCTGACGCAGGGTGACCCTTCCTCTTGCGCCACAGGACTGCTTCGCCGTGGTGACTGCTGGCGTGGAGGAGACCACCAGGCTGCTGGAGAACAAGTTCGACTACATCTTCTTCACCGGTGCGTCCCGAGGGCCAGAGCCGAGCCCTGCCTTGTGCTGGGCCTGGCCCCTACTCCCTGCAGCGTGGGGGGATCCCCGCCGTGACGCACCCCTCCCTGCCCCGCAGGCAGCCCCAGGGTGGGCAAGATCGTGATGACGGCCGCCGCCAAGCACCTGACGCCGGTGACGCTGGAGCTGGGGGGCAAGAACCCCTGCTACGTGTCCGACAGCTGCGACGTGCAGAACACGGCCCGGCGGGTGGCCTGGGGACGCTTCTTCAATGCGGGGCAGACCTGCATTGCGCCCGACTACATCCTGTGCAGCGTGGAGATGCAGGACAAGCTGATGCCTGCCCTGCGCGAGGCCATCACGGAATATTTTGGCTCCAACCCAAAGGAGTCCCCTGACTTTGCCCGCATCGTGGGGGACAAGCAGTTCCAGCGTGTGCGGGCGCTGCTGAGCAGCGGGCGAGTGGCCATCGGGGGACAGACGGACGAGAGGGAGCGCTACATCGGTGAGGAGCGGAGCTGGGTGTGCAGGGAGTGAGGAAGTGCTTGCCAGGGGTATGTGAGACAGGGAAGCAGGGGAAGCAGAGCTGATGGGGTGAGCCATGACAGCAGCAGCCTTTAGGCAGAGGCTGTGGGGAGAACGTGGAGGGCTCGAAGCCACGTGCTGCAGGGAGATGCAGAGCATCCAGCTCAGGACGTTCTGTGGTCCTGTGGTCTTGTTACTGGGGAAAGGAATCTGCGAAGCAGCAGCTCCCTGGTGAGCTCAGGGCTGCTGTGAGTGCCCCGTGCGCGTGCAGTGAGCAAGGTGCTGCCATTCCCCTTCTCCGCAGCCCCCACGGTACTGGCAGACGTGCAGCCCTCCGACCCTGCCATGCAGGAGGAGATCTTCGGCCCCATCCTGCCCATTGTCGTCGTGGCTAACATGGATGAAGCCATCGACTTCATCAACGCACGGCCCCGGCCGCTGGCCTTGTACGTTTTCTCCTGCGACAGCAAGGTGTGCGGGGCAGCAAGGGGAGGGAGGGAAATGGGGTGGCAGGGCCGGCACCCGCCTTGCTGACGCCCCAGGGCTGGGGCAGCAGCACCTCGTCCCCTTCTCCGCTCCCCCCAGGTGGTGAACCAGGTGCTGGAGAGGACGAGCAGCGGCAGCTTCTGTGGCAACGACACCCTGATGCACGTGACGTTGACCTCGCTGCCCTTCGGTGGCATCGGTAGGTCCAGAGGGTCCAAGCCCCCAAAACCGCCCGCCTGAGGCAGTTGTGAGCCCCCAGCTTGTCCCACCAGAAGCCTTGGCTTCAGTGCGGGGGGCCTGAGCTCTGGGGCTTTGTGGCCCTGCTTCTGCTGAGCGCGCGGGGCACCGCAAGGCTTCTTCCCTCCGTGGTCGCTGTCCCAAGCTGTATTCTGTGGTGCCTCAGTGGAAATGCCTCATAGCAGATGTAGGGAAGTTTGCACCACTTGGGTATTTCCTTGGTGATTTGCTTCTTGCGTAGGTGAGCTTTCCTCCTGCAGCAGCGCGGTGCTGGCTCGGAGCCCGCAACGTCCCTCAGGAGCAGGCTTGTGCCTTCATTCTGCATTTTAAGGCAAAGTGTTAGGAGCAAAACACAATATTAGGAGCTGGAGCTCTTCACCCTTTGTTCCACCCCTTGTGGGGTGGTGGCTCCTGACCATGGCAGGGCACCACTGAGGCTGCAGGGGGAAAACAGATCTGAAAAAGGATCGGGGAAGGGTGAGAGGTCCTGCACTGCGCTGGCTGTCGCGCGGCAGTGGGACCGTTGGCATGAGGAAAGCCCGTGGTGCGTTTCCCTCGTGCTTCTGGTGCTTGGGGTGGGCAGGAGGAATCCCACGGCAAGCCGGCAGCTGTGCTGTCTGTCGCAGGAAACAGCGGCTTGGGGAAATACCACGGCAAGTTCACCTTCGACACCTTCAGCCATCACCGCGGCTGCCTGCACCGCAGCATGGGCCTGGAGGCCATCAACTGCCCGCGCTACCCGCCCTACACCCCCCAGAAGCTGGGGCTGATATCTACCGCCTTCGAGATCAAGCGCAAGGGCATGTGCACCCTGCTCTGAGCGCGGACCGCACCCTTCACCTTGCTGCCACGGCGTGGCTGGGCCCCTCCTGCACGCTCGCTTCCTCCCTGGCTTCTGTGCCAGACTGTGCTGTGACACAAATGAAATGGCAAAAATTTCTTCTTCTCACCCCGAGCTTCTCCTCCCGGCAGAGACGCGGTGCCCTGGATGCCCAGGACCAGCTGTTAGCCCCCTCCCTGACTGTATGACCCTTTCCTTCCCCGTGAGCCTTGCCCTCCTGCCGGCTGCTGCTTTTTGCTCCGTGTAACTCTGCCCTTAGTAAAAACTTTGCATTGAGCTCTGCGGCCTCGCCTCGTGCCTGCGCAACCCCCATAGACCCCTCGCACCCCACCGCTGTCCCTGGGTGTCCCGTCAGGGGCAGGGCACCCTCTTTCGTGACGTCTCCGCGGGGGCGGCTGGTCCTCGAGCTGGCGGGGACGTGGCTGCGGCAGGGTGCTGGGGCCGGCCCCGAGGGGCTCGCCGCTGCCCGCCGCCCCGCTGGAGGCACGGGTTTAGGGCTGCCATCGCTCTCCGGGACGCGTCCGGCGTCCAAGAGCGGTTTGAGCTGGAGCGGAGCCAGCGGTGACGCAAGGAGCTGAGGGGAAGGGCAGGAAGCCGGGGACACTGGGCAGCCTCCTCCTGCAGCCTGCGCTCCGCGGGGACGCGGCCGCGGTGCCGGGGGGGCTGAGCGGGATCCCCGAGGCCGCTCCCTCGGGGTAAGGCTCCCGGGAGCCGGGACCTCGCGTGCGCTGCGCAGCGCCGAGCCTCTCCCCAGCGCTCCCGGAGGCCGTCGGCTCCTTCCCGCAGCCCAGCATGCAGCAGCCCCTCGAGCCCCTCGGGCAGCAGCCCCCGTGTGGTGACGGTGGGACGAGGTGAGAGCAAAGGGGTGGCAACGAGTGGCCGGGGTGGAGGGGACGCAGGAGGTGCCCGGACTCCCTGCCCGCTCCCTGGTCGCCCCAGTTTGGTGCTGGACGGGCACTGGGTTGCACTGGGGGCGGTGCCAAGCTCCTCTGCCTCAGCAGGGGATGCGATGGGGTCGGGGTCTCCATGACGTCCCCATGACGTCCCCGTCCCCGCAGCGAGAACCCCTACGCGGGGCTGGTTGGCCGCCTGCGGGCAGCCTGGCTCTCGGGGAAGACGCGGCCCTTGGAGTACCGCGTGGCCCAGCTGGAGGCCCTGGGCCGCTTCCTGGGGGAGAAGCAGCAGGACATCCTGGAGGCCACCGCCTTGGACATGCGCAAGGTGGGGCCACCACGGTTGGATACTGGGGGTCCCCGGGCTGGTGGGGCTGGTGGGTTCTGCCCTGAGCTTGGAGCCTGTGGATGGGGGTGGAGGCACCTAGGAGGAAACCGCGTCCTATTGCCACCAGGAGCAGCCCATCGGGGCTGCAGGAGCCCAGCCAGCTTGGAGGTGACACCCTGCCCACCCTTGTCCCCAGACCCTTTGCCTGCAAAGCCACCAGAATGGAGGGGGTCATGGGGAGCACCTGGACACGTTTATCCATCCCCGGCTCCAGCCACCTGCTCCCTGCTCTCTCCCACCCAACCCCATCCCTCAGCCAGGTCCCCACACCTGGATCCACTCTGTGCTGTCTGCATCCCTGGCACCACGTCCTCCCCAGCCTCTGCTCCCTGCCCAGTGCTCCCGGTGGGGTCTCTGCACGCTGGGGCGGAGCAGACCCAGCCCCTGTGCCTCTGCTCCAGACCCGCAGCCTGAGCTCCCTGCTTTGGGACCTCTCGTTTCCCTGCACCACAAGCATTGCGCTGTTCTCCATCCCCGTTCAGAACATCCCCTTGGAAAACCTCCCCATCCTCGCTGCATCTCACTTCTTTCTCATGGCTGCTGTGGGACCCAGCCCCAGCTGGAGGCCGGAGCTCTCGGGAGGGTCTCGCCCATCCCATCTCCCACTCGGGATAGCAGAAGTGGTTGAAATGGGGAAGTGCTGCTGAGGAGCCCAAGCCTGGGCTGGCAGCACCTTGCAGAGGTTGTCCCCAAGCCACCGGAGATGGCTGCAGCTCGATAAAGGGACGTGGCTATAGGGACACGGGGATGGCATGTGTAGTGAGACCAAAGGTTCGTCCAGCCCCGTCTCACCAGAGGATGCTCAGAAATGGGGCAAATCTACCTGATGCTTGCAAACACCCTCCCCAGTTTGTGTCTCAGGGACGTCCTGAGGCTGTGCACCTCCTTGGCTTTTGGGGTTCTCCAGGCCCCTGCTCTTTCCGCCCAGCCCCTGCCCCTTGGGCTCCTTCTCTGCAGGCTCCACTGCCCCGACGAGGACATCTCAAAGCTTTTGCTCTGCTGCTGCTCCTCCCGAAGCTCAGCAGGGTTCCCACAGCTGGGTTGAAGCCCCTCAGGGTGGGTGTGACAGCCCTGTGGCTGTCCACAGCGCGTGGAAGCAGTGATGGGCACGGTGCTCTGTGTCCCCAGCCGCCCTTCGAGGCCGAGTTCTCCGAGGTCCTCCTGTGCAAGAACGAGCTCAACGAGGCTCTGAACAACCTGTCCCAGTGGGTGAAGGACGAGCAAGCGGACAAGAACCTGGTAAGGGGGAAAGGACCTTACCTGGGGGGGCTGTAGGGAAGTGCAGAGCATGGAGGGGTTGCTCAGGTGGGGACCTGTCCCACCACGGAGCGCTCCTGTAGGCGACGCAGCTGGACTCGGCCTTCATCCGCAAGGACCCCTACGGGGTGGTGCTCATCATCGGGGCCTGGAACTACCCCATCTACATCCTCCTGGCGCCCCTCATCGGGGCCATCGCCGCCGGTGAGGCTGAGCCCGTCCCCTGCCTGCAGGACGTGGGCAGCACGCGCCGGGGCTGGGGACCACGTCGCTGCTCGGGTGTCCTCTGCATCTCCCTCCAGGTAACTGCGTCATCCTCAAACCCTCGGAGGTGACCAAGAACAGTGAGAATCTCGTGGTGGAAGCGCTGCCCAGATACCTGGACAACGTAAGTAGCTCTCCCTGTCCTTGTCCATTTCCTTGCCTCGTGGCTGTTTTTTTCCCACCTCCTTGGCATGCCGAGCTGTGCCCTGTACTCCCCACCTCTGAGTCCTATGGGAGATGCAGTGCTGCATCCGTCCCCTCCCATGCATTGGGGTCCCCATGGGTGTGTCTCCCCAGAACCAGCACCATGGCTGCCTGCAGCAATACGCTCTGGCACGATTCTAGTGGGGACAGGGAGAGAGTGGCACAGGGTGACCCTTCCTCTTGCGCCACAGGACTGCTTCGCCGTGGTGACTGCTGGCGTGGAGGAGACCACCAGGCTGCTGGAGAACAAGTTCGACTACATCTTCTTCACCGGTGCGTCCCGAGGGCCAGAGCCGAGCCCTGCCTTGTGCTGGGATGTGGGGCACTTGGTGCGCTTCCTCTGGCCACAGCTCCCTGCAGTGCCACGTCCCAGCACCGGGCTGCAGCGTGGGGGGATCCCTGCCGTGACACACCCCTCCCTGCCCCGCAGGCAGCCCCAGGGTGGGCAGGATGGTGATGATGGCCGCTGCCAAGCACCTGACGCCGGTGACGCTGGAGCTGGGGGGCAAGAACCCCTGCTACGTGTCCGACAGCTGCGACGTGCAGAACGTGGCCCGGCGGGTGGCCTGGGGGCGCTTCTTCAACGCGGGGCAGACCTGCATTGCACCCGACTACGTCCTGTGCAGCGTGGAGATGCGGGACAAGCTGGTGCCCGCCCTGCGCGAGGCCATCACCGAGTTCTACGGCTCCGAGCCCCGGAATTCCCCTGATTTTGCCCGCATCGTGGGGGACAAGCAGTTCCAGCGCGTGCGGGCGCTGCTGAGCAGCGGGCGCGTGGCCATCGGGGGACAGACGGACGAGAGGGAGCGCTACATCGGTGAGGGCTTGTACTGCAGACAACTTTGCTCATCCTGGCATAGGGTGGTGTGGATTTTGGAGAGGGGCTTGCAGCCAGAGAGGAGATGGAAGGGACGTTCAGAGGTTTGCATGGGAGCTTGGCATGGCCCCCAGCCTTAGAGGAGGCACCTGCCCTCCGTGCAGGTCAAGGCGTCATCTCCAACACCTGGGCGTGGCCGACGCCTTTGGGTTTTTTTCTCCACAGCCCCTACGGTGCTGGTGGACGTGCAGCCCTCCGACCCTGCCATGCAGGAGGAGATCTTTGGCCCCATCCTGCTCATCATCACCGTGGCCAGCATGGATGAAGCCATCGACTTCATCAACAGCCGTGAGCGGCCGCTGGTTGTGTACGCCTTCTCCTCCAACAGCAAGGTAGAGTGCCGCGGCCGTGTGCCTGCCCCACGCTCCTTGCCCTCAGCCGTGTCCCAAAGATTCTGGCTGGAGCAGACAGCCCTGGCTGTGTGGGATGGGTGGCAGCGGGGGCCAGGACAGCAGCACCCCGTCCCCTTCTCCGCTCCCCCCAGGTGGTGAACCAGGTGCTGGAGAGGACGAGTAGTGGCGGCTTCTGTGGCAACGACACCCTGATGCACGTGACGTTGACCTCGCTGCCCTTCGGTGGCATCGGTAGGTCCAGAGGGTCCAAGCCCCCAAAACCGCCCGCCTGAGGCAGACGTGAGCCCCTGGCTTGTCCCACCAGAAGCCTTGGCTTCAGTGCGGGGGGCCTGAGCTCTGGGGCTTTGTGGCCCTGCTTCTGCTGAGCGTGCAGGGCACTGCAAGGCTTCTTCCCTCCATGGCTGCTGTCCCAAGCGCTGTTCCCTGTGTACATGGAGATGTCTTAATATAAAAAGTAGGGAATATGAGATATGGCCAGTACAGGAACATCTCTAGACAATCAGTTTTTCATGGATCTCCATTTTGGACACCAGGTCTGAATACAGCACAATTTCCTACAAATTCCCAAACACACACAAATTCCTTTATGTAAACTCTTGAAGCCACACAAAGCTGCCGAGGAGTAAACAGCATGAGATCCAGATCACGTAGATCTGGAGGCACCACAAGGGCTAAAAGCTTTACAAGCATTGGACCGCCAGGTCCAACCTCTCCCGGGAAAAGGGAGCCAGGCTTCGTGTTTGTTTGCATGGACTGACCAGCTCAAGCCAACCCACGAAATTTGATCCCATCAGATATGGACATGCCACAGGGAGGGCGAGGAGGTGTTTTGGGGAGGCTGTGCTCGTGGTAGAGATGCTGCAGGAGGGAAGTGGGGCTGGTGGGAGGCCTTCCGCTGCCGCCGCCCGCTGTGAGCCGCGCTGGCATCAGGCAAGGTTTTGTGACCAGGACCATCCATCGCTGTGTTCGGAGGCAAAAAGAGAACAGAAACTTGACAGGGGAAGAGGGAAGCTGTGGTGCAAGAAGAGAGAAAGACAAAGAAACGAAACCGGTTTTACTTACCGAGGGTTTTAGGTGGGAAAGAACCACCTGACCCAGGCTGGGACCAGCCCCGCTCCCCGGCTGCAGGGCAGCAAGGGGGTGGCACTTGGGGTCCTCTCCCCAGCGCAGCAGGAGGAAAGCAAAGTCTTCACCCTGCTCTCCTCAGATCAGAAGCCCTTGAGGAGGTCACAGCTACTCCTGGTGAGGAGACGATGCTCTGCAAATGCAGTTTTCTGTGAATGTTTTCTGTTCAGGTTGATCTGAGGGTGGCTGGGAGCCTTTCCTCATTCCAGGACCTGGTGGCCTTGTCCGAGGCCTTCCTCCTCCCACCATCCCTCGCTCTCCATCCTGGCGTCCACGCTTCCCTTCATCTCACCAGCTGCGGTGCTGATGGTGTTACGCAGAGGCGGTCTCCGTGGAGGGCTGGGCTGGGCAGGAGCGGCTGGGCGGCAGCTTAACTTCGGGGTGGCCCTCGCCGGGTGCCGAGGCGACGCGAGGCCGGTGCTGTGTGTTGCAGGCTCCAGCGGGCTGGGGATGTACCACGGCCGGTTCACCTTCGACACCTTCACCCACCACCGCGGCTGCCTGCAGCGTGGCGCCGGCCTGGAGCCCATCAACACCCTCCGCTACCCGCCCTACGGCGCCCACAAGATGGGGCTGGTCCGCACCGCCACCACCGTCAAGCGCCGGGGGGACTGCGCCCTGCTCTGAGGGGCTGCCACGGTGCCACCACGACCCTGCCGCAGCCACCACGGTGCCACCACAGCCCCTCCACCACCAGCACGGTGCCACCACGACCCTATCGTAGCCACCATGGTGCCACCACAGCCGCCACTGCAGCCATGGAGGTTCTCCAGCCCGGTCAATGAATGTTGTTATCTGCTGGGGCCTCTAAGTGCCTCCCTGTGCCTGTCACCTGCTTGGTGACACCCACGGCCAACTGTCAGTCGGGGCGTGGGGTGGAGCTGGTGGCCAATGGGAGGCAGAGAAATAGGAGGGGCGGGGCTAGTGGGTGGAGCCAGATGTAATGGTTGCCCCGTGTCCCCCATCTCCCGCTGTCCCCCACGTTTCCTGGTACTCTCCCACCTCTTGGTGCCACACATCTCCCAGATCCCCTCCTGGTGTGCCCCATGTCTCCCTATGCTCCTCATGCCCACCCATCCCCAGGTACCCCACAGACCCCACCCCGCACCCACCCGTGGAAGGTCCCACCTCCAGCAGCCCTGATCCTGGTCCTGTGGGTTCCTGGGGCCAACCCAGTGCCAGCAGCCTCCTGCACCAGCAGTGACTGGAAGAGCTGGATGTGACCAGGTGATGCTGGAGTCACCTCCCACTGGCTCCTCCTCCCCTGAACTGATCTACGTCAATGTTTTTCTCCCGAATCCTTGAGGTGGGACAGTCCCTGCCACCCCATCTCCTGCAATTCATCCTCCCTTATCGTGCATGGGCTGGTGACTGCTTCCAAAGGGTGGAGCCAAGGGGCCCAAGGGGTCGGGGTAGTGACCTTTGGCTCAGCCCTGGCAGCTGAATCTCCTGGTTCTGGACTCCCTGCTCCCCGCTTCCTCCAGCTCTGCTCTGCTACTCCATAGCTGAAGACTGGGGAACCAGGTAAATCTGACGGATGACCCGCTGAACGCGCTGGTGCTTACTTGGCTGGGGAACCTGAGACTTCCCTCCGCAGCTTTTAGCAGTAGCGATCTGAAGTAACTTGTAATAAACCCATGGACACAAAGCCTCCGTGTCCTTGAGCAGGACTCGTATACGCTGAGCTTTGCACAGCCCGGGGTTGCGTTGCTCCTGGCTGCGCCCCACGAGCACCGGGCAGGACATCCTGGAGTTCCTGAGATACCAAACACGGGACTTCAGCGCTAAGCCTCTGCCCTGGGAATGTGGTGGCAGCACGGGGCAGCGCGTGGTAGGGGCAGCCGTGCCACCCGCCCTCACCACTGCAAAGCCACTAGGCGTCCCCCCCGCAGGGGGATCACACCCTGCTATGGCCACCCAGCAGGCTGCGTGCGGGGCTCGGCAGGACAGCCGCTGCTGTGGGGTAGCCCACGGCGGTGGCCACGGTGACCTCCTGCGCATCCTCAGCCACCCTTCCAAGCGGAGCCCCCCGAGATCTCTGCCTGCACGATGGCCCGGTGACACGGACAGCCAGGAGGCCGGCCGTCACCTTCGCCAGTGCCCCGGGGCGGCTGCCGGCGCCCTACGCCTTCTCCTCCACCAGCCCGGCGGCTGGCCCTGCGCCCCCGGGCCCCCAGGGACAACCAGGAGCGGCCAGGGGGCTGTCGGGCACTCGNCCCCCGAGATCTCTGCCTGCACGATGGCCCGGTGACACGGACAGCCAGGAGGCCGGCCGTCACCTTCGCCAGTGCCCCGGGGCGGCTGCCGGCGCCCTACGCCTTCTCCTCCACCAGCCCGGCGGCTGGCCCTGCGCCCCCGGGCCCCCAGGGACAACCAGGAGCGGCCAGGGGGCTGTCGGGCACTCGCCCTGCGCCCG
>VXAV01000282.1:1546-37936 GCA_013399715.1 Alectura lathami
AACGCTGCAAGCAGCGAAGCGAAGGGGCGGCCCCGCGCGGACACGCGGCAAGCGCAATCTAGCCAGAATGGAATTTTTGTTTGTTTTGTACAGCAGATGGACCCACGTTTCGGGTGGAAAAGTGACACGCTCCTTGTAAAAGGACTGCTTCCCTCCTTAACTCTGCCATTCCCTCCTCCAGAGGGTGAGAGGCTCCTCCGAGGGACGGGGCCGCGATCCCGGGCCGCGGGACAGGCGGAAGCGGGAAGAAGTCAAATGGCCCAGGCTGGCAGGAGTAGAAGGGGAGAGGGGACAGAAAGAAACAGCAGAGTTAAAGGACACCTTTGTGCTTTTTGGCGTGTTTCTCACACCCTGGCCACACTCTGGAAATGTTCCCTTCGAGCCCAAAAAGAAAGAAAAAACAAAAGAGGAATCGAGAAGAAAGCCTGCGAGGGGGAGCCGCGGGATGAAGCCCGCCCGTGGACGCGCCCGCGTGGGAACGCGCCGCCCTGCCTCTCCCACGGCCCGGGAACGATCTGCTGCTGCTGCCGCTGCTGCTCTGGGAATGCAGGGGGCAGAGGAAAGCCTCCCGGCCCCGAGCCCCCTCCTCTCCTGCGGGTCCTTACAGGTGATAAAGTAGCTTCTCTCTGGACAGCTACCCACCGAGCCTCAGTAATACTGCAGTTCTAAGTGAGGAGAGGTTCCGAAACACTTGGCCTAAGAGGTAAAGGGAGGCACAGCTTTAGAAAAAGATGCTTTTTTTTTTTTTTTTTGTACAAAAATAGACCATAGTCTCATTAGCAGTTAGTAAAACTGGCTGCCTTGGTATAAAATTATAAAAGTCAAAGACAGACAGGTCTCGGCCTCGCAGCACCGGGGGCGTGGGGCGGCGGGGGCGNCACCCCGGGGCCGCCCCCTCCTCCGGGCGCAGCCACCTCAGGGGAGCACAGAGCGGAGCTGGCAGGAGCAGGGCGGACGAGGAGGGCTCGGGGCGGCGCCGCGGGGAGCAGGCGGCTACAGCAGCGGCCGCAGGTGCCGGAGGAGGAGGAGGTAACCTAGCAGCATTCCAGATCCTCACCATCTGAGGGACAATTTGTACGCCCAGCGGAGCTGGGCCAGGGGTAATTACACTTCATGCCAAACTTTAATCCATGAAAACTACTGATTCTTAACCTCTGGGAGCTTCGGTCACTTTCGGCAATTTTCCCTTCAGCGTCGCACGCTGGCTCCCAACGAGCAGATCTGCACTCGTTGCGTCCCGACATTCAGAGAGGCTCAAGCTCGAGCGGAGGCGGCGGGCTCGCCCCAAGGGATCCCCAGTTCTTCAGCCACGAAGAATTAATGCTCGCCTCTGGAAGGGGCCTGCTTGTACAAAAGGGAACGTAACGTCCGCGTGTGACTTCTCGCCCTCCCCAGTCCGGCTGCCCGCCAGCTAGAACTGCTGCTGGTCGTACTCTGCTATCAGTTTTTTAATGTGAGCCAGTTTGTTGTGGAGGTATTCGCAGCGGTTCTTCTCTTGGCTGTAATTGGGGTTAGTCTGGAAGGGAAAGGAGAACACCGTGACAGCGGGCAGCCCCGCACAGCTCGGCGGTACCCACGAGGCTCCCCGACCTCGGCGCACGAGCAGAGCCCGGGGAAGGGAGCCCTCCCAGCCGGAGGTGCCCACCGTTTGAGGGGCCGTCCCTGCCCGAGCAGGCCTGGGAACAAGCTCCCTTCTTGCCCATACCCGGCCCCAGGACCCCACTGCAGGGCAGCGGGCGCGCCCCGAGCGGGGCTGGGAGCAGGCGTGCCCGCCCCAGCCTGCAGCGAGCACCCCCCGCCCCTCGGCCCCCCGTCAGCACAGCCGTGAGCTCACGGCACGCGGGGAAGCCGTTCCCAAAGCTCCGAATTCCTCGGGGACAAGAGGGCTCGGGGCCGCGTTCATAGATTGCAGCGGCCCTCTGCCCCGGAGGCAGCCGCCTGCCTCCCCCGGGCAAGCCACAGACCCCCCCGGGCCAACAGCTTCAGACAAAACATGCCGCGTGCCACGCAGCACAGCACCACGCCGAGACGCAGGGGAGCGCGTGCCCGAGCGGTTCGCGGAGGCTGAGCCCCGCTCGTATCACCCACGCCAGCAGCTCCAGGACCTGGAAGGTCCCGTTATCACTTGGCCCACGCATCTGAAACGCAAACTGTTCCCTCGCTGGAGGGCACGGAGGCGCTCGCTTCAGGCATTTCTGCCACGCTCATTCTTTTGGTAGCACGGCCCTGACGCAGCTGAATGTTCCCCAGGACCCGTGGAGCGGTCTCGGCTGCCCGCAAACCCTCTCTGAACAATGCAGGGACCACGGTCTGGATGAGCTCGAGCTGAACAAAGATCTGGTGAGCTCTGCAGACTGTTCTGCACTTGGCAGGGACCCACTGCTTTCAGTCACTAGGGGCACCACCCAAAAGCCTCCTCTATGGCCAGATATTTTCACTTACCTTTTTAATTTTCCGATATTCCTGCAAAATTTGATCATGGATGGTCTAAAAAGGAAAAGGCAACTTATTATTTTTCCCAACAGCCAGCATTCTTGCACCCTAAAGCACCGACCGCCGGCCTGACACACACAGGGCCCCCAGGCGCTGGCCACAGCCTGCTCCCCGCTGCTGCCTGTTGCGGGCAGGCCGGTGCCGACACCAGAGGCACTGGGAGGAGCAGCTCCCTGTCCCAGTTCCCTGCAACAGGCACAGGGACTGACAGGAGACCTGACACTTCCTCCACAGCTCAGACTCGCTTTTTCCTGAGATGCAGGAATATTTCAGCGAGGAATCAGAGGGCTCTCAAAGAGGAGAGCGTTCGAGGGAGGAAACAGCGCCGAGCACAATGGGTGCTCTGTAAGGATCTGTTTATTGTACTCTAACAGACTTATTTTCTCAAGATAACGAATAGTTAAAGCTCCTCTAAAATCAGCCTGACAAGCTGAATAATGCTACATTATTGAGATCAAAGATCGGAGAGGAGCAGATGACCCCGCGCTAAGCCCCGTGCAGCCCCGGTACGCCGCCATATGCGTGGCTGCGAGCTCTCTGGCTGGGAGGCACTAACGGCTTCCAGCAGCTTTTGGCTGGAGACGCCAATTGTCTCTCTGAGGCCTCTCCTTGTCAACAAGTACCATGATGTGCGCTCCAGCTCGAAAAAACGGACGAACACGGAGCTGCTGGAGGAACAGCCCGCAGCGCCGGCAGCTGCGCGCACGATCCGTGGCCGCCAGCTCCGGGGGGCACGCTCCGCGCGCGGAACGCGGGGCCTGCGGCAGCCCTGCAGCCTGCCCGCGGGCAGGACCAGCGGCCGGTTCTACCTTATATTCTTCAGAGCCCTGCAGGAGCTGCTTCAGCTTGGAGTCCAGCTGCGTGAACCGCCGGGTTATCCTCTCTATCCGGGCGTGCAGGTCTCGGTACTCGTTGTACTCTGCGTTGAAGTCGTTTTTGTAACTCTGGCGCTGCTCCGAGGAGGAGATGGCTGCGTATTTTCTAGGGGGGAACAATTTTGTTCATTGGTTTAGCAAGCCCTCTCTGCAGACAGCAGGAGCGCCGCGGTGCCGAAGGCGGGAGGACGAGTCCCCCAGGTGACGGACTGCGCCTGGAAACAAACGTGGCCTCCCACGATCTGCGCTGCAGTAGCGCAGAGATAACTGCCAGGATTCCTGCCTTGACCTCGCTGTAAAACGAGACAGCGTTTGCTCCTACACCTCCTTATCTACGCATGCAGGATGGGATCCGCAGGTACAGCAAAGCCTGCGAGCAGCTGGGGGTGTAGGAGGACGCTCAGATAGCGCTGCCGCAGCGTTCCCAGCTCCTGCTGTCCCACAGAACGTGGAGTTCTGCATCTGTGCCAGACCCCGGAGCAGCAGCAATACGACGCCTCCAGCGCTCAGATCTTCAAAGGCACACCGAGCCCACTCGGCCACCACTGCAGAACGCCCGCAGAGCAACCGCGGGGGGCAAGCGCGGGCTACGAGGAGGCTGACGGCACCTCCGCCACCTTCTGCGGGCACCCAGCGTGACCGGACGCGGCACGACAGCTCCTGCGGCAAGGGTGCACCTTCGAGGCCCTCCGAGAGGAGCCACTAACCCCGGCAGCTGGCAGAACGCCCGGCAGCCACCCCCTGCAACGGCAGAACCCAAAGGATTTCCTGCTTTTCTCTTTCTCAACCCACCCTGCAAAGTTCCACCGAGCAACACTGAAGCCCAACAAAAACCACCAGGACATTGTGATTTTTAGCTTGAAACACGACCCCCGAGCCACGCAGCGGGTGAGGAATACACTTACAATAAATAATCTGGCATGTCCGAAGTTGATGTTGGTACACTGGAATTATTGCATGTTCCATTTAAACCTGAAAACAAACAAACAAACACTTGTTTAGAGGCATTCCCAGACTCTAAAGCTCTGTGCAGTCAAACTGAACTCAGAAACATATTGATTTCTGAAGGATTCCTGTTTTGCTTTAAAGTGACAGCGACAGAAGACGCAGCAATAGGGGGCTGGAAACCCACGGCTGCTCTCTGTTGTGACAGCTGGCTCCTGGCAGACAGGCTCCCAGGGACGCGGCGTTCCCCCCCACAGCCCCGGCAGGCTGCGCTGTTTCGTCGAGCTGAAGCTGCATGGATCGAGCGTGGCCCAACGAGAAGCACTCGACTTCAAGTGGAGGGACCAAAGGAAGGAACGGGGTTTTGAATGTGAGCCTAACACAGGCTCTGTCCCCAGCTTAAACCAGCACTGAATCACGTATTTGGAGGAAGAAAAGCAGTTGGACACAGGCGTGGACAGGGATACTTCCTGCGAACTGCGTCCTGTACTGAAAGCCCTGCTCACGAAGTCAGCTGCAGCCACGAGAAGGCAGCAAAGCAAGAGCCTAGTGGGGGGAGCTGCAAAGGATTCAGCTCAGCCGCTCTGCCACAGAACTGCCGTGCCCTCTTCTCTCCCCGCCTGCAGCTCAGAGCACACGGCGCTGCGACCACGGCTTCCCCGCAGCAGGGACGGGCACGAGCACCACGCTCATCTTTGGCCGCTGCCCCAGGTGAGCTGCAGGGAGCACGAGACGCCAACGGGACAGGCGCAAAGAAACCATAACCCCACTGCATCTTCCTAAAAATCTGTTTCTCTCCGCGTTCCCACACACCGAGCAGAGCAGAGGAACGCCAGCGCGGCACCGCGGAGCTCACCGCAGCCCCGGCTCCTGCTGCAGACAGCTCCTCCTTCCACACCTGGCGGCCCAGGGTGAGGAAGACGGTGGTGGTGGTGAAGGCTTGCTTTGCCTGTGAGTGCCACCTACTGCCCGCAGGCAGGAGCCCGAAGGTCCAGCAGCAGAGAGCCGCTGCCCTGCAGCCCTGGGGCAGGAACCCGCCGGGTGCAGGCGGCAGTGGGGTGAGGCAGGGGCTGCCCACGGGGCCTCGGCAGGGAGCAGCGGGCAGGAGGATCCCAGCCAGGCGGGGGCTGGCTGCACACAAGCAGCTGCCAGGTCCTGCTGCAGTGAGGACCGCTCACCAAACTGTTCTTACAGCAAAGCAGAAAAGGTGCTAAAGGAGAATTCAGCGCGTTTTGGTATTTAACGAGAGCTGCTGACACACGTAGGCACAGCTGCACGCAGACCGGCGGATGGTGAGGGCCTCCACTGCTGTGCAGGACACAGGGCACAGCGGGAGGAACAACGCTTAACGCTCACAGGAAGAACAGGGTCGATGAGATCAAAGCAGAAGTGCCTGAGAGCTCTGCGCTCTGCAGCACCACAGAGTCCTGTTTGTAACGATCAGAACTGCAGACTGCAGCTGAAGGCTACCACCAAACGCATCGCTGGTGCTACAGCGACAGAGGGGAAGGCGGGAGCTAACGCCACGCAACTCCAGCATGCCCTGAAGCGCTCCCTTTCCACAAATTCAACAAACTAATTTGAGTTTTGAGCTGCTGTCCCCTTTTGAGCCAAATCTGGATGACTGTCACGTACCAAGCATTAAGAGGAACCTCGTGTCAGGGAGCAGGGGCAAAGGAAAACAAGGGGGATGCAAAGAGGAACAGAGCAGCAGGAGCAGGTCAGGGCTGCAGCACTGCTGGGGGCTGCAGGGAGCTCTGGGAAGGCCCGGAGCAACCGGGAGACGCAGGCACTGCACCGGCCAGCAGATGGACGCGCTCTCTGCTCTAAGAGTACACAGAGCTGACCCAGAATTACGCTGTTTTGATAGAAAACATTCCCCTCGCACCCCAGCAGTAAGAGGATCGCTGTTGTGCCAGTCCTCAAAGCCAGAAATTCACCAGCAGTGAGCAGCTCTCGGCCTCAGCGAGCCGGCTGCCCGCCGCTCCGACAGCGTTTATCACACAACTCATCTCTCGCTTCCTCTGTACCCGGTATTAAAAGCTTCAGTGAGTAACTCTTCATTACAGAGTTAAAAATCAATACAGCAGTCATCACAACAGCAAACACACGCAGAAGCGCTCGAGCAGCGCTGCCTTTCCAACAGATCTTGATGGCTGCCTTTCATCCCCATGTATTAATAAGGCTTTTAATTTAACAAGGGGAAACATGACACGGGCTGAGGTAGGTCCAAGCAGCATCAAAGGTTAAACAGGAAAAACCTGACACCCTCTTCTGAGAGGAAGAGCGTGTGTTGATTTGTAGGTAAGGCCAGCAAGGACATCTCGCTAACCACACAGCGTCCGCAGGCGGGGTGACAAACGCAGTCTGTCCCCAGGTGGGTTTAGAGCAGAAACAACAGCCAGGGCCATGGCACCCCGCACGGCGGGACGGCTGGCAACGTACCTGCGACATCCTGCGGAACGCTAACTAAGTCGGCGCTTTTTATTACTTCACAGTCCTCCTTCTCCTCTTTGCACTTCTCTTCGTTTTTCTTCTCCTTCCTCTCTTTTTCCTTGTCTTTGTGCTTTTTGGATTTTTTCTTGCTTTTTACATACGAGCTGCAGTTGTGCTTGCTCGTCTGGGGACAGTCTGTGGCCGCGGGGTGGCTCAGCCTCTCGGCCGGCTCCGGGCCCTCACAGTCTCTGCCGTTGTGGCTCAGGTCATTGCTGACGTCCGCCAGGGGGTCGTGGGGCCGGGGCAGCTCCGGCAGCGGGAGGCTGGAGCTGGAGCTCACCGACTCCGGCGGCGCCAGCGGAAGCGCGGGCGCGGGGACGGGGATGTCCTTGCCGTTGGAGTTCAGCTTCCCGTTGAAAGTGGGCTGAGCTCTGTGAGCCAAATGCGAGATCCTGGGCTTCTTGTTGGCCAGGGGATCGATGAACTCCGGGGTCTGGGTCTGGGGTCGTTTCTGGGGAGGAAAAAGGAGAAAGAGATGCCTTGAAGTCTGGCTGGAACTTCGGTTCTGGCACTGCTCCCGGCGCTGCTGCCGCTAGGTGGTGGTGCAGGGCCAGAGAACGAGAGCGGCTCCGGAAGGGCTCTGAAGAGCGAGGCACCCCTGGCCTGAGGCTGATCCCCACAGCCCAGACACCCCAGCACAGGCCCCAGGCCCCAGCCCCAGGTCCCCAGCCCATTCCAGTGCTTCCCAGCACCCCGCAGCCGCTCTTAGAAACAGCCTATGGAAACTGACGACAGCTCCAGCAGCCGCTGATCCGCTCTGCTCACAGCGCAGCCCGTGCCTGCTCTCACACCCAGCCTTCCTGAAGCCAGCCCCATCCATCTCCCTCTCCCTGCCCTCCGCAGAAAGCAGAGCCAGCCCGGAACCCACCCGCCAGCTGCCCTGGCTGCGGCGTGACACAGAGCACCCCGATGTCCCTGTGAGGGCTGCAGGGAAATGTGCTCAGACCTGTGGGGCGGGAGGGACTCGAGTTCTGCATTTCACTCCCAACTGGTCTCACCAGCTCGGAGCCTCTGACTTCACCCTTGTGCTACCACTCCTTCCTCTTCTCGGAGAGACATTTCCCAGAAGAGGTGAGAAAGCACCAGCTGCCGAGCACCCAGAACTTCAGGCACAAGAGGACAGACACTCCAGCAGCTCTACAGGCTGAGGTGACCCCCCAGACACAGGGTGGGAGTTCGGGGTGCAGCGCTGGGCGCTGGATGCGGTGACCCCCCCCCCCGTGGTCCCCTCCAGTTCGGGATACCCCCGGCTCCGTGACCCAAACACATCCCTCCTTCACACACCAACACCGGGAGCACAGAGGCTTCCCTCGGCCTGCCCGGCAGCACAGGGCTGCAGGAAGCCTGTGGAAAGATGACCTGCGCCCAGCAGGAAGCAAGGGATGGTCCGCGCTGTTTCTTTTGGACATTGCATTGTTTTCTTTGCTGTCTCAGGGAGGACTGTGGTGTGTTTGCAAATGGAAATTGCGCTCCGTCCCAGGAGTGAGACTGGACAACGGCTGCCTTGCACCGGAGCCACCCATTCGCTCCTTTTCCCCCAGTTATTATTTCTCCCCACCCCCTCCAGGCACACAGGGACGGTGCTGGGTGACAGGAGCCCTGCCCTCCGCCTGCCAGGACCCTGGGAGCACTGCACAGCTCTCGGGGCAGCAGCGGGACGGGCTCCGCAGCGGCGCTGGGCGCTGCCTGCCCACCGCAGCACCAGCAGTCGGCCGTGTCCCAGAGGCGGGCCCCCCCCTCTGCCTGCAGCTGCACACAGCAGGCAGGCCCAGCACCTGCCAGCCTCCACTGACCTGCTCTAAAGCCCACAGACCCCCCCCCTTCCCCTGCTCTACCCCTTTGGGTGTAAAGGGGCGTTCTGCGCACGCCACCTTCCTCCTTAAATCTACCAGAGCAGATTAAATCTACCTTTCGCCTTCATTCCACACGTGAACTTCCCCCAGATATTTCGGGGTTCAGTAGCCTTAAATGCGAGCCCTCTCCTGGGGGGTTGCACCCCTTCTCTAAACAGAACTCCAGCTGTGGAATGCCTAGCATCGAAAAGAGGGCTCACAGCAAGCAGCGGTCTGCAGCGTGCGGTCCCACATGCCATGGCAGCGGCACTGCTGGAACGTTTTTGTGCCACACTCAGTTGCTCCCTTTTCATTGAGCCTTGTCCAGGCACAAACCACTCAGCCACCCAAGGCTTAGCTCGGAGACCAAACCAAGAGACCAAAACCGTCCCCTACTGACCTTCACGTCCTCCCAAATACACAAAGCCAGAAGGAAGATGATCTTTCAACGTGAATTTCTGCAGAATCGGGTTAAACCAGACCCAGAGCCACCCTCCTAAGAGCACCGTGCCTTCCCAAGGTAACTCGAAGGAAGGGGGCCATTCTTTGTTCACCAGGAACATGCCCAGAGCAGAACAAGAGAGGATTTGCAATTAGCTACCTGGCAAACAAGTTGCACAGTTCGTGTTCTCAATGGAGAACTGCTTACCTCTCACTGCCAGAGAGCACGTAATTTCCTTACCTGCTCATATTCTTTGCCACTAATCCTCCGTGCGTCTGTCCAGACAAGCAGGCATTGCACATTCCATTGGCAGGAGGAGAATAAACACCCAACTTGTCTGGGCTGACCCACAGCAGGAGGGAAGCCTGCATTTCACGGTGCTAGCACGAGACGCCTGCACTGAGGGACACGGACAGGCGAGCGGGGACAGACTCGGCTCTGTACGAGCAAACAGGGCTCCGTCCTTGCTCGTGATCACAGAAAACCAGCTCTGAGGTTCCTCTCACAGCTCCAGCGCTGGCATCTCAGCAGATCAGAGCAGACCAACCTGCTCCTGCTCTGTCACAGCTATTAGGTCGCAAAAGGTCAAGGTTTTTAATAACTCAGCTGTGTTTGGGCACTGCTGGTTACCGCTTCGTTCCAGTCGATTATTAGTAACGAGTAACACAAGCTCACATTCTCTCTGAAATTCCAAGAGGGATGTAGGCACTTCAAAAAAAAATTTAGCCCTTCAAACTAGACCTGAGAGCACACTGTCAGAGATCCTCCCCACAGCCACCTCTGCAGAGGAGGAAGAGATGCTGAGGACACCCAGAATGAGACTCTCCCGACCTAGCAGGCCGCAGGTGGTGAGCGTGCAGCCGGGCGAACAGCTCAGCCCAGCCCCGAGCCCAGCAACCAGCTCCAGCAGGAGCAGACCCCAGCTCCCGACCCTCTGCTGCCCGGAGCCAGCACCCCTGGGAGGGCATCACCCACCTGTGGAGGAGAGCTGGAGTTCACGCTGTCTTTGGGTGGACTCAGGGAAGGCGCTTCTCCTTGGAAACCACTGCTGTTCTGGGGCTGGCAGAGCTTCCTGAAAAACAGAATTCGGGGTGGTCAGAGCCTGCGCCTGACAAGCCAACAGACGGCACTTCCAACCCTTCTGCAGGCTCCCATCTGGACTGCCGGAGATGCCCTGCCCCCTTCAGGTGCTTCAGCTTTCTGATTCCAGGCAAAATCCAGGAGGAGGAAGAAAATACTGCAGGAGAACATCCACCAACACCACATGGGAATGGCTCGTTTATCTCCTGCTGTCCCCTGATTTTTGTGTTCTGTGAATGGAGGCAACACCTGCAGGAGCTGCAGGAGGGGAGAGAGGCAGCACGAGCTGCTGGGAAGAGAGCAGAGCTCCTGCCCTGCTGAGGACAGGACTCATCTTCCGAGGGCCTGCCCCTTCTCTTGGCATGGCGACATACTGCAACAAACAAGCATCTACCCCAGAAAAATGGTCCATGCACAGATTAGTAGGGACCGGCATCAAACTTTGAAACTTACGGGATATACACTCCCACTGCTGCTTCAAACATGGCAGAACTAGCCAGACTGCTCCCGTCCCAGCTGAGCTTTTGGCCCAGCCAGTAAAAACTCACTTCCCAGGAACAGTTCAGGCAGCAAGCACCCTCAGAAGGGGCTGAAGCTCAGGCACTGAGCAGTGCAGCTACAACAGAAGCGAGCCCTTCTGGGTCCAGGATCAGCAGGACGGCAGCAGGAACTGTCACTGCATTATTGGTCCTCCAGGATCTACATTTTGGGCTTCAAAGTCCTACTCCTAAGTTGCACCATGCACAACAGCGCTGCTTGGGTTGGGGTTTGCAGCACCTGACAAACAACAGGAAGCTCTTGCAGCAGGGCAAAGCCCGATGGGACTCACTCTGAGGGGTGAATCCACATCTCCCACGGCCCAGGGGCACTCTGGCTCCACGGGAGCCAGCTTTGCCCCACCGCGGCGGGCGTCAGGGTGCAAAATAAATAAATAAATAAATAAATAAATAAAAATCAGGGTTGAAGGTTTCAGCAGCAGCCACGGAGCAGCTCAAGAGAAGCACCCAGAGACCGTGGGGACGGGAAGGGAAGAGCAGGATTCCACACACGGCGAAGCAGCTTTCTGGGTGCCTCCCAAACACCCCCCGGCACGTCAGCTGCGGATTTCAGAGCAGTGAATGGGACAGCTCCTGCCAGTGCCCCTCGCAGCAGCAGCAAAAACAGCGAAAGGGAGGAAAAACAAGGCAGGGAGCACACGCAGGTCCCACAGGAGCCTCGCCAGGTGCCCCCGCACCACCCCGAGATGTGTTCACTGCTGGGGGCCCCAGCAGCCCGTGCCCTGCTGGCAGTGCTCTCCCGGCCCCAGCCCCGTGGTTTTTCCACCCTGCAGCCCCGCTACCTGCGCTGGCTTTGTTTGCACAGTGGAACACATCCTCTCCAAGGTCTATTTTTAGCCCTCGGCATAACTGAATGCCACAATTCTAGAGAAAGCAGTAAACACTGCCTTCTGCGGGGAGAAATTAACTTTTTTGAAAGCCATGACGATTGCATGGCAGCTGAATTTTTCCATTTAATTATCATTCAAGGCCATTTAAATCAGTTTGATTTTCCCTTAGCGTGCCAAAGCACTTGAAGTGCAAGATCCTGTTGGTTTAACAAAGTCTCATCTCCAAGCCCGCTGTGCCTTCAGACCATGGAAACTGTTCAAACAGAGCCTGCCCTGCTGATTTTATTGCGCTTTGGTTAAGGTTCTGCCTCATAACCGAGTCAGGTAAAGCTGCTATCTGCACGACAAAATCCTGTCAGCATAAACACATGCATTCCAGACGGGCACATGAACACAGAGCGGAACTGTGCAGAGATGTGGAAGTTACGGCCTCTTTCCCTGCTGCCTGCCAGCTGCAGGCTGAACCTCAGGAAAAAAAATCTCCAGAGGAAAAAAAATAAAAATAAAAATAACAAAGCCATCTCCTGCCTAACTGTCAGGGCTGCTTTCAGGAGATGGGAGCAGGAGGGGTGTGCATCTCCCCAACAGCAGAGAACACGCTGCCTGCTGCAGCCACGTTCGAGCAGCCCTCACTGCGGTCAGCCCTCAGCCCTGCAGGGGGTGTGACTGATACTAGAAGAATTTCCAACACACACACACACACGAGAAAAACGCAGTAAAACACCCAAATAACACTACGGAAATTAAGCAAAGTCTCCAGGCAGAGAGCTCAAGAGGAGCGGGGCATGCCCAGGAACAGAACAGCACAGGGAGCCGCATGCCAGGAAGGGGAGGGGAGTTCTGGTGGAGCTGCACCGGCCACACTTGCCGTAAGCCAGGCCTCTCCCAGGATTTTATGCCACCACTGCCTTCTGGAACAGCTTTCCAGCCCATTCAGGTTTTTCTGTAGCCTTTAGCATAGCGATTGCTGCAGAGGGCAGCCCCATCTATGATCGCACCCACCTCAACATGCTCCGCTTTGCCAGCTGGTACCGGTGTCTGGGTGACACACACGTCCCCTCTACGCTAAAACACACCAAACGCTCAGCCTGCCACGGGCCCACTGCCCCAGTTACCCCCACCTACAGCACCCGGCCCGGCCCAGTGCTGCCCAGCTGCAGACATCACAACAATTACCGAACGAGGATCCTCTTCAGCAGCTGCTGGTCTCCTTCGGAGTAGCCAGGCCAGTCCTTCTGCACGTCCTTGTAGACGCAGTCTTTCAGTGTGAAGGTGCTGTCCTTGGCACTCAAATTTGCCACCTGAAACAGAAGTAGTTTGCAAAAACTGTTAGAATTTAGTTTTCTCGCTTGTTGTAACAGAAGAGATCCAACATGCAGGCAAAACCTCAGCAGACCGTGGTAGCTAGTGAGAAGTGGATACCAAATGGTTCATTTCCAAGGCTTTTAGATTATTTCCTCAAACCATGCTTTCCTTTTGGCTCACTGGCGCTGCAGTTCAATATGAATTCCCAAACCATACGAAATGTACAGAGGAACAAGTCAGATCTGAACAGATCATTCAGCTGGCCAGGCAGGACCAGCCCAGCACCAGCTCCGCAGACAGATGGCAGCGGGCAGCCCGCAGGGCAGGCAGCGGTGCGTTAGGGTCACCTGCGTGAATTTGCGGAGGGGCACTTTTCTGAGGGCTGCTGCAGGGAAAGACCAACAAAACCTGCGATTTCCAGCTCATAACCCAGGGTTTCCTCACTGCACCCGAGCCCTGTGCTGCAGCTCCAGCACACTTGCAGGAGCAGCTTTTTGACATTTTGTCCAACTCCACCGTGTGCCTTTTCCCCACAAAGCCGCATGGTGCCTACGTGGATAGGAAACACTGCTGGAACTAGCAGAATTGTACTAGGATGGAAACAGCTTGCTACGGTTTCTCCCTCTTTAATCACTCTTTCCACAGTGTGGCTGAAATTCAACCTCTCCTTGCTGGTTGAGCATCTGAAAAACACAATGTTAGCGCAAACCAAGAAGCCCCAATAACTGAATTTTCACAGATACTGCCCTGTCTTAGCCAACCTTCCTAGCTGATCGCAGAGCACTAAGTCTGGAAAGAAAACAGAGCCCTAAATCTATGTCAAAAGGGACACAGAGGCACGGGTGCCAAATGCCACGGGCACAGCTGGGCTGAGCAACCGGCAGCAGCCCACCTGGTGGTGCCAGCCCCTTGGTTTGATCCCCAGGGCCCCCCGAGGCTGGCAGGTGCCTCGGTTCAGCCAGCAGGGACCTTGCACATGGGTCTGAGACTACAGCTCTCAGGAGATGGTTGTGCCTGCGGATTTCTGCTGCCCACACAGCAGTAAAAAGCAAGTGAAGTCGTGGGAAATCTTCAGTTAAGCAAAGGTGCTGTTAGTCCTGCTTTTGCTTTAGGGAGACTGGGACCTGATATCACAAAAAAAAAAAAAAAAAAAAAATCTATAAGCTTAAAAGCAAGAAGCTGGAAAACTAAATACAGCAAAGCACTCCTGATAAGCAAAAAATGAAAAGCACGGTTATCAGTTTACACGACAAACGCTGTTTTTCCTTTCAGTGCTGTCAGCTTTCCAACATCCTGAGCCAAAACACAAGAAGAATTTGAGCTGTGTTTTACATTCAGATAGCCCAGCAAACAAGCCCAAGAGACGAAAGCACAGCCAGGTTCTCCTCCCAGAGCCAAGGATCCCCTCTGCTGCTGCAGCCCTGCAGCGGATGCTGCTCACAGGGCCGCAGCCTGGGCCGAGCAACAACTTGGAATCCTGTGCACAGGGGCTGGGAGCGCTGCCTCCCTGTTCTGCCGGTGCTGGGCTCTGCAGGCTCCACCCTGAGCCTCCCAAAAATAGAAACCTTGCAAAACGAGGCAAAAAGGCCAGCAGGAACAGGGAGTCCTACGAGAGATGCAAGAGCACAACAAAGCCCATACCTAGACGTACTGAGACGTGTGGCCCGAGAGCAGCTAGTGATTTTTCTGTGCCCGCTGGTGGACAGGAGCCCTGGCAGCACCGAGGGAGGTGGGTTACAGGCAGTGCCTCACAGCACAGCCAGCGTCCAGCCCCGCGGCCGAGCATGCCATAAGATGAGCACCAGGTACAGTGATTTTGTTATAAAACATATTCATAGCGCTCGGAAGGGTGTGCAGGAGAACTCTAGCACTGGTGAAAAATTAAGGGCAAACCTGCTCCTCGCTGCCTTGTGCTGTTCAGCTATGGAAAGCAGTAAAAAGAAAAGGATCCAACACACAAGCAGGCAGCTGCAGCATTTAAATAAACACCTGCGCCGTGTTCTGCACCGGGAGAGCAATGAGGTGTTACTGCCATTCCTGACATGGCACCTCCACCATGACTCAAAGCCTTCAGACCTGATTCAGCCAGCCGCCAGCCCCACACCTGAGGTACAACAGCATGGCTGGCGAGAAGCTGCGTGATCTTCACACCCAGCCAGCAACGCTGCTGAGCAGGAAAGGCACTGAACAACGCAAAGGTGGAGAGCCCAGCGTGGAGGGCATGCTTCTCCCTCACACAAGAAGCACCACATGCGTTAACACGTGGTCCTTTACAGCCGCGTTAATGAAGATACACGGGGCAGATTTACAGGTTATAGCAATTCAGGGAACTCTCAGACTCCCCACTGGATAATCCTCCCCACAACCCAAAGCGCTCCCTTTGGGGGCTGATCTGCCGAGCGGAGACCGCACAGCTCAGCCGCACGCACCTGAGCGCGGCGTGTGCACGAGGCTGCTGCCGACGAGCGGCAACGCGAGCTGTGTGCTCCTGCTGGACCCAGCCGTCAGGGGAACACTCAACGGGAGCTCTGAGGTGCACGGGACACGTTCAGACCCACACAGAATTCACCACCCTCCCCAGAAGACATCTCCCTTGACCTAAATTGTCGCCTCCGGAGTACAAACCTGCTGCAGAAGGTTGTCCAGCAAATCCTTGTCCTGCGGAGAAAGCCCATCCTTCTGCAATCTGAGAATGAGTTCGGGTTTCTTGTAAGGCTTCAGTGCCAGTAAATGCACGACCCTGTCCTTGAAGGGTCGCTGGGAAATGGCGCTGTTGCCTCTCTTGATGGCACTGGCGAGGTTCACCGGCGTCGGGCGCTTCCTGGAGGGGACGGCGTCGGAGGCTCCCGGTGCGGGTTTACGCACTTGAACCTTTTTGCCTGAAATGAGATGAGAACAGTGAACTGCAGCGCTGCCCACTCCGGCACGGAGCTCGTCGCGGGCTCTGAGGTGCCAGCAGGTGCCAACGAAGGACAGACACAAAGCACAGCCCGTCCCTCTCCTGGCCCCGTGAGCTTCATGGTTTGTGACAAGCGAGCAGCGAGTGAGCAGCAACACCAGGCTCTGGGAACCTGAGTTGTCGGCCACAAGCTTACAGAAAGCTCTCTGTTTGCCAGTCTTTCATGTCTCCCACGTGCAAGGATCCCCATGGTTAATCTAACCGTTTTTTCCTCCCTATGAGAAGAAAACTCCGCATTGTTATGGAGGAGAGTCGAAACAGAGCGGAGCGATCAGCCCTGGTCAGCGAGCGGCTCCCCGTGGCCAAGGCGCTGCCCCAGCAGATGGTTCTACTTTGGAACAATAGGAACTCTGTGGGGCCAGGCCGCGTAGATGGGCTCTAACGCCGACATTTCCCCATTCGTTGGCGTGCTGACTGCTCCACGGAACCACCCCTTCCACACGCAGCAGTGGCTGCTCCGCCCTTCGCTCCCATTCCGGTATGCTTGAGGACACGGAGCTGTCCCACGAGCTCCCCTCAAGCCCTCAGAGCCAGCTTCCTCAGCTCCATCCCAAATGTGGCTCTTGGTTTCTTACAGTACTGTACAAGAATTCATTTTTCCCATTCCTATTGGAAAAACAACTTTAACCGGAATCCTCACTCAAGTCCCACAGCGCTGACCAAAGCACAAATCAAATTCTGCTGTTCTGAACACAGAAAGAGGTCACGCAGCCAGGCTCCTGCTACCAAAGGCAAGAAGGGCAAAAAGAACCCAACAACAACAACAACAAAAAAGAACAATCGATAGGTTCCAAGGCCAAAAACATGGAGATGCAATTAACAGCCCCTTGGGCTGAGGACAGCGACCTTCGCCAGGCAGACGGCGTCCAGCCTTTATCGCAACGCCTTTGGGGGTTTATCTCCGCGTGCAATCCTCCACTGCGAGGAAGCAATGTTTTCAACTGAGTCATCTGAAGGTACTGCTGATTGTCTGCAGTGTTTATTGTACTGAAATGCAGATTGCATAACTGAGTCCCCATTTCCTGGCGTTCTGTTACGCACCGCGCTGATGCAAGTCGGCACGACCCACCGTCGGCGGGGCCGGGCGCGAGGGGGAAAGCAGCGGCTCCCGCAGCAACCCGCCCCGCTGCCAGCCCTGGGACACAGGAAGATTCAGCAGCCTTCTACAGCTCCCCGAACTCTTGCCAGGTCGTGAGCAGCGAAAACATATTGTGACATCTCCACTTCGGGCTGGAGCCAAAACGGGCAGCGAGAGGAGGAGAGGAGGCTCAGCGAAGGCAGGGCACTGGCTCACTGACCGTATTTCCGTGCGCACCCACTCAGGAGAGCACACGCACACCCCCTACAGACAGATCTACACACCGATCCAAGGGTCACCTCACGCCCGCCCCGCTCTCCTGCTCCCCCTCCTTCTCCTCCCCCGTGCCGAGCCGCCTGCAGCACCCCGCTGCCGTCCACGGAGCTGGGCCGCTCCTGGGGCTGCCCCACCCCGGCTCTCTCCTCCCACCCTGCACCCTGCCATGTGCACACGCTTCGCTCCAGTGCTGTTCCCGCTGGTCCCTCCATTTCAGAGGGGAAACATTTAAGGAAGAGCACTTTTAAAGGAAAAGTTTTGCTGCATCTTTCTGGGAAGCAATTTGCTGAGAATCTTCTGCCTCATGAGCTAACTCCATCCGCTTACTGTAATGTTCTCAAATGTAAGCTAAACAAAATAATCTTCTAGTCTACAGGAAATCAATGCATTTCCTTCCTGATTACTATCTTATTTCTCAGTTTTGAGCACTTGGCCGCTAAAACAATGAGTCAGGGTCAGTTCTATGTTTTGCAACGTGCCATTCCTGTCTCAGACGTCCCCTGAGGAGAGGCTGGCTGCACACCACGTGGGCACAGAGCAGCTGGCTCAGAGCCCCCAGCTCCACTTGCTGGTTAATCCTCATGCCCCATGTTTGGGACCAGGCTGAGGTTAGGCACGGAGCGGAGCCCAAAGCGAGGTCTGTGCAGGCTCCTTCTGGAGCTCGCTGATAATTTTTGTTTTCGTTTCCTCTCCAGAGATTTCTCCTTTCGTTGTCACAGTCGATGGCTTGCTTAAGGCTGCAGCCAGCTCAAACCTCCCTGCTGGTGAACAAAGGAGCACTGCTCTCTGCCCGCTGCACCCAGTGCTCTCAGGCAGCTGCGGGACACCCAGCTGACCCAGCCAGCAGCAGGCACCTGCACGCACCAGCAGCGTGCTCCCAGCACCACCACGGGACGACAGAACCACGCCAGGGCTGCCCCACGCAGGCCAAGAGCGAAGCTGGGAGCCACAAAGCAGTCACACAGCAAGGAGCCCAGCACCGTAACTCATCAGACCCCCTAGGGAATCACCAGACACTGCTGGAGGACTTCCAGGCCGAGCTGCTGCCCACGAAGCGAACCCAGCACGAGGCCAGGTGCTGCTTACCCACGTATCTGCCCCCGGGCTTAATGACGATGGCGCTGCGGCTGCGCGTCTCCTCCTCCGCCTGCGCCATGCTCTGCCGTGCCTTCTGGTAGGAGTCGTCGGTGGCACACACCGTGATCTTGTCCTGTATGCTCCCCAGGCAGTCCAGGTGGATGTTGCCGTTGCTGCAAAAGAAAAGAAGTGGGAAGGATGCCGCCAGCACCGTGGTGAACGCGGCGATGGTTGCATTACCCGCGTAGCAGGAGGGTGCAGAGGGTGCTGGGAGAGGCGAGCAGGATCCCCTGAGTGCCTGCTTATCCCAATATATACACATACACACAAACAGATTAGAAGGACTCCAAAAAAAAAAAAAAAAAGAACACACTAAGTTTTGTTTAAGTTTGTCAGGGAAACAGTTCTACAAAAGCTAAGGTAAGAAATGGCTGTTGCTCTTGTTTTCTGATGCATCACTCACCTAGACACATACTGCTGGATGCAGTCAAAGCTGCCCTGGGGGCTGTCCTTGCCAATGTTTGAAAGATAAAACGTGAAAGTCCGCACTTCGGTGGGGCGGTCGGGCCTTGGAATTGCGATGTGCTGCGGGGAAGGAGACAGACATCGGTCACTTGGGCAGCCCACCCCAACACCGCACGCGGGTTTTTGGCAGTCCCTGTGCTTCGAGCCGTTCCGGACTCCAGCAAAGCAAGGCAGATGGATTACTGCGCAGGGGGTTGCGAGAGGAGCTGCAGGGATGAGCAAAGTCAGCAGAACCGTGCGGTGTGGCACTGCACAGGTAAGAGGCAGACAAAGACGCAGAGCTCAGTTAGAAAAGGCAGCAATGTCTGCCGCTGAACAGAGGCGGGAGCTGGTGGCTCGCTGCCTTTCAAAGCGGAGCCTACAGGAATCTTCTTCTAGGAATGCGACCCACTTCTACTGATCCAGGCTTAAAACTGACATGCTGCCACTGTTTAGGTTCAATTTAAAGCAGCACCTCTCCCCTGCCCCAAGAGGAGAATCAAACCCTGTCCCCTTCCCAACCTCCAGGAGCCAGCAGGGAACACACACACAGCTCCGGGTCAGCAGCCCCTGGGTGCTCTGCAGGCGGCAGCGCTCAGCTCGCCGCGATATGGTGAAAGAAGCAAACAGGGCTGCAACGCCAGGCCTGCAGGATGCATCCAAACCACACGGGGACCCACGCTGCTGGCTCCTGAAGCACCCCGGCAGGACACGGCTGCGCCGGGAGCTCCGTCCTGGCAGCATTTCCGCAGCTCCTGCGAGGGCCGAAGCCTGAGAAGCGCAGCGCGTGCAGCGCGGCCGTTATCGAGGAATTATTTTTAGCCCAAACTGAAGGTTTCTCAAGCCACCACATCAGCGTGGTGACTGCCTTGAGGGAGCCCTAATTTTGGTGCAGTCTTACCCCAGTAACCATGGGCGCTTAAAAATAGCTCGGCACAGATGTGACTTGTGTTTCTTCTTTCAAGTAACATTCATCTGTGTACAGCTCATTCTGAATGGTAATTTCACCTTCCTCTATTTATACCAATGCAAGTTCATCCCAAGAAAGAGGGGGAAATGTAATATTTTCCACTCACGTCACGCTGCGAGGCCCGTGCCCAGCACTCAGCCCTAAGAACGCTGCAGGAGCGCGTGCGGCACCTGAAGGTTTCTTTGTCCCCAGCTCCGTTCTCCCCCTCCTCCCCGCTTCCACCCCCCCACGTCAGCACCTGCAGATCCGACCCAACCTAATCCCTCATTCTCTACGTGCTTTCACCAAAATAGAAAGATCTGCAGCCCTTCCTGCCGAGCTACAGGCTGCTGGCACTGGAGCTCCTGCGCTGCAGCCAGGGTGCACGCTGCAGCCAGCGGAACGCCACGGAGCGGTCTGAGGCCACCCAGCAGCAGACTGCTGATGACAACCTGACAGCCCCGAGATGCTGGCTGTGTGCTAGAAGCAGCCCCCAAGAGGGGCACATCTGGAGGCAACCACGTCCCAAGGCTCCTGCACCCGGCTCCGTCCCAGCCTCACCTCTGTCGCAGTGACCCAGGGTACCTGGGGCTGAACCCACCCAAACCTGCCCTCAGCTCGAGCGCTGCGCTTCAAGGGAGAAGGCGACACAGCTGCCAGCCCCGTGTCACCCCAGCAGAGGCGGTAACCCCGCGAGCACGAGGGGCCTGTCCCGCCTGCCCCAACGAGGGGCAGCGCTGAAGCGCTCCTCTGCCAGCTGAGGGCTCAAACAATTTTTTATTTTTTATTTTTTTGCCTTGTTTTAGCTCATTTTCCTCACGCTCCACCCGAGGATGCCCAGCTCCCCAGCACCGCCCAGGTTTGCCGCCGATCTCCCGTCCCTGGCCAGCGAGGAGCAGCGGGGCGTTTTCAGCCGCTCTCGTTCTTTCCCTGCTCTCTGTGTGCCCTTTGAGGAGGGAAGCGAAGGAAAGAAGAGGCACGTCCAGAGCGTAGGCAGTGCTGCAGGAAGGGAGAGCCGCAGAGCTGCGCCCTGCGGAGGGCAGGCAGGGCCCTGAGCCTTCTGCTCGCCCAGTGACAAACCATGCAAGTTCTGTTACTTGCCTGCAGTTGCACCAAACTTCAGCTGCAGATTTTTATCTGAGCTTTCTGGGAAGTTTAATTATAAACAAAGAAAAAAAAAAAAAAGCCTGGAAATCATTCCTTTCTTTATTTCCCAGGACAGAAAGGGCTGTGCTTTTCTTTCCTAGCTTTTCGATAACAATCGCTTCTTGCCTGCTGGGTTTTGTTAGAGCACCATGGACACAGGTAAAATATGGGCAGGGAGGTACATGCCTGCCATCAGCGCCTACTCAGCTAGAGCACTTTTGAAAGTTCTGCTGTGCCACCCGAAAAAAAAAAAAATGAGAAAGTTCATCTGACTTCAGGTTCTTACAGAAATTCCATCTTCCTTCCTTACAAAGAGCACTGCAAGCTCATGTGCACCCTCCTGTATCTAAAAGATACAGAAGTGATTGTTTGTAGTTCCCCGAAGCACTCCATTATTTTACCAGAAAAACTACCAACTAAAGCTCAGCATTGCCAGCAGCTGGCAGGACAGACAGCTTCAGGCTCCCGTACCACCCCGCAGGAGCCCAGCCATCAGCAGGGCTGTTAAAGAAATACAGCTCCAAAACACCAACTCTGGGTACTCACAGAAGGCTCCAGAGCAGCAGCCTGAGCCCGGCCACCGCGAGCACCCAAAGCCCTGCACCGAGCTCAGTGAGGGTCCCAGCTCTGCTGCCCCCACGTCACCACCACCTCAGGGGAGCTCCTGGTCTCATCACAGAGCCACAGGATGGCTGGGGTTGGAAGGGACCCCCAGAGGCCACCCAGCCCTGCTCCCTGCACAGCATGGGGACGCCTCCAGCTGGGGCAGGGTGCTCAGAGTCCCCCCAGCCTGACCCCGGCTGTCCCCAGGGACGGGGCAGCCGCTGCCTTTCTGGGCACCCTGTGCCGGCAACTCCCCACCCTGAGCAGGACCCGACCTCCCCACCAGCAGCACCTGCATCACCTTGCACAGCCATGGATTTAGCAAGTTTAGAAAATACGGGGGGTGGAGGGGGAAAGTTTTTAGAGAGAGTTGGTGTGGTCAGCTCCCTCCTGGGGCACCTGCAGCACTCAGCGCGCGCTCCTCACGCTGCGGCAGGACAGACAGAGCAAGGACGGCTCAGATGAGTGGCACAAGCAGACAGGACAGCGCGTCCCAAGGCAACCCCCACACAAACTTACCCCTTGGCTTCCTTGAAACTGGATTACTGGTTTTGAAGTCACAGTATCCTATAAAAACAAATAAAGGAAAAAAAAAAATTAGAGAGACACAGAGCTCAGCCATTCCCTGCCAAACAACGTCCAGCTGGAGCCTTCACCTACACTTTTTTTTTTCCCCCACAAAGAACAAGGCTTGGAGATACACAGTGAGGAAAAGCAAAAACTCCAGAACCAGCGATTTGTACCCAGAAAAAGGACAAAAACACAGTGCCACCGACGGCTGAACAGCTTCACTCCTAGCCACTAACCCGGACTTCAGAAAAAGAAAAGGTCTGAAACGGTGCCGAGATCACCTGCACGTGGGTCTTCCCTGATCCCCACCCCCCTTTCCAGGCACAGAACAGATTATCTGCGTGCCTTCAGTGCTTATGTAAGTTGGGAGTTAAACAGTGGATATTTGAGGGGAAAATTCATTACAGTGCTTGCTCAGGGAACGCACAGAGCACATTTTTTCCAGCAGAGAGCTGGCAATTCAACGGGAAAGCAAACAGCAGCTCCAGCGCTGCCTCTGTGCTGCAGGGGCAGCTGTACGGACACCAAGCCACCTCCACGAAGCACCAACAAGCAGCTCCCTGCTCCTCGCGCGGAGCCCACCGCCCTCCTGCAGCACCACGGCTCCTCGGTGCGGTGTCAGCGCCCACGAGCTCACGCTGGAGCCAGCTTGCGTTAAAAGGGCCTAGATTCCAAAAAAAAAAAAAAAATCTGAAAAAGGATCTTGTACAGCTCATTACAGATCGGTGAAGTTCTGCAGTAACTCTCCAGAATTAACTGAAGTGGCACAGGAAGGTTTCGTGGAGCGTGGAAGAAGAATAGAGGCAGCAGGAGCCACCAAGCTGCCACACATAGCTGGACAAGCTTCAACGGCAGACCTTACGGCAGCACGACACTTCAACTATCCTGCGTGTGCATCCCAAACCCCAAAAGGAGTGCTCCTGCAAGTTAAGCAGCCAGCTTCAGCTTTGCTTTATTTCCCTGACTCCTGGAACAGGCATTTGTAGCACTGTGTGGGGAACAGCGAACTTGCCCACCCCTACCCAGCTCAGGGTGGGTTCAGGACTTCTGTGAGAAGAAATTCAGCTCCTGCGTGGACACCTGCGCTCCGAGCACAAGCATGCAGCGCAGCTGCTCTGTACAAATCCACTGGAGTGCTACACCTGGGGGGAGCGCTGCTGTGCCCCTGCTCCTGCCGCACTGCGCCCAGCAGCAGGGCTGCTGCCCCCCCAGAAGCCATGAGGTCACACCAAAAAAGGAACACTCCGCCCCAAAGCCCCCCCAGAACTCTGTTAGCACGCTGTCATGCCCATCCCCAACCTCCAGCTGGGCCAGGAGCTGCTCACCCCCTCAGCACGCACCCACGCAGCTCACCCACGTGCCAGCAGCTCCTAATCCCCCAGCCCTGGCACTCAGAAGCTTGAGGAAAGAGAAGAAGGAACTCCAGAGTGTCGATGAACCCCATGAAATCGGACGGGGAACCACCAGAGCTCTCTAGAGGCACGATGCCAGAGCTGGCAGGAAGCTGAAGCCAAGGGGAGAAGCTGGGCGTGCTGCTCCCCGGGCAGCTCTAGGGGTGCTGGGGACGGCACCTGGCCCTGCGGGGGCCCCGCAGCAGCTCGGAGCACAGGGCAGGCTGGCACCTGGAGTCCAGCAAGCAGCTGGGCACCTCTGGTTTCTGCAGAGAAGGGTGGTAAATAAAGAACGCTTTGTTTCGAGAAGTTCTGTTGTGCGTTTACTGGAATTTGCACCGGGGGCAGCCTGCAGGGAAAGTATTTGCCTATACTTAGCGGCAGCGTATTTGTCCATTCCCTCGGATGTCGGAGTCACAAATGCCGAGCAAACAGCAAATGAGAGCTCACCCTTATTTATGTTGGAACAAGGGGATTCTTTTCAGAATGTAAAGCTCCGTGCAAACATTTAAAATTAGCACCAAGAATACCAAGAAATAGACAGAGCAGCTGCGGTGCCAGGCTGAGCCTGGGGGGAAACAAAGGGCGGAGGGGCAGGGGCCAGCCCAGCGGGGAGCCCGTGAGGATGGGTCCTGCAAGCCCAGCAGAACCCGGCGATTCATATCTGCACTCACCTTCCTGTCCTCGTACCTCACCCACCGCCAAGACAGACCCGACGCAACGCGAACGGAGCCGGCGCCTCGCTGCGACGCCTGCCGGGGCGCGGCCCAGTCCCGGGGTTCACTGCAAGCAGCAAAATGCGCGGAGCCCAGGGAAACAAGTGCCCCCCAGCACAGCCCGGGAGGCACCGCACAGCCAGGAGGCTGCTCCCAGGACATTCTGCCTTCTGCAGGCTTATCTCCACCTCCTCCCAGAGACACGGCAGGAAAAAAGCCTCCTGCGTGTTCCTGGTTTGTGTGACTCCCATTAGGTACGGCATTAGCACACCGGCTCCCCGCCGTGCCCCCTCCAGCTGCCACTCAGCACCTCCCAGCAGCCTCACGTGAAGCTGAGGATGCTAACAGGGAGCTGCAGATGGGACCGAGTCTGCTGAGGCTTGAAAATTACAGAACCCGGGCAATTTCTTCTCACCTAAACTACAGAGCCTGCCAGCCCCTCTTGTACGAGGCACCTTGGCGGGGAGCTGCTGGGTTTGCTGCTCAGGCACAGGGAAAATGCCCTAGAAACCCCACGCAAACCTACGGCTCCTGCAGCAGCTGGGCCTCGGGGGGCTCCTGGGGTCCCCACGGTCCCTCTGGGGATGAAGCCCCAGTTGGGGACGTAGCCCCTGCCCCGTGCGTTCGTTTTGGACCGCGATACTCCTAAAGGCACAGACGGCTGCAGATAGTCACTGGGACACTGGGGCACCCACAGATCCCGGCAGAACAGAGCACAAGCAGCGACAGAACGATAAAGATCTCTGATGTCAGCCAAAACGCCACGCCGCACGCTGTAAAGGTTTAATTGCCAGACTGCAAAACACGCCGGCTTCCCTGCCTGCGATTGCCCAAGGGGCAAGGGCAGCGCGGACGTCACTTCCTCACTTCCTCGCTGGTTTTTAACTTTGCGGGTTCAAAAGCCACAAGTGCCCCATCAGGCAGAAAACCAGCTTCCAGGCAGCTCCAGCAGCACGGTGCTGCTGGTGTTCCGGGGGTTCCAGCACACGAACTCCGACCGGGGCAGCGCTGCGAGCACCCAGCTTCTGCATCGCTGCGCAGAGCGAGCGCGGCACGTCCTGGCCCGCTCGGAACGCACAGCGCTGCCTTTGAGTACGTTCAGTGAGTAAGACCCACGATTAAGTTAAAAATCTGTAGCCTAATGGAAATGCTTTGTGCCCGCAATGTAAAGCAGGAGCTCAGCCCTGCCCGGACAATAGCTTGTATCAGCGCAGCAGAAAGCAATTAAACTCCACTGTCATCAAGATGTCACCCCACAGGCACGAGAGCTGAGCTGGCCACGCAGGCTGCTCTCACGCATGCCTGGATGCGAGCATCAGCCCCGACGCAGCTCATGGAGATTGTGGGGAGCAGAATGCAGGACCCACCCATAGGAGCGCTTCGGGACTTGGAGCTGCAAGGCACGGCCGGGACGAAGCCCTGGCACTGCCTGGCTGCAGGCGTGCGCAGGGGCTGATGCCGCGCGGCAAATACTGCTGCAGAAAGCCCAGCCTGCTGCCTGCAGCGCAGGAGAAATTAAGAGAGGCCCAAATCCTTAGAGAAATCATTAAAAGCGAAGTATTTTCGCTTGCAGCAGGTTCACTGCTCCCTGGAAGCAGGCGGCCTCCTCCGTCCCTGGGACGGGCTCCAGCCGCCCCCTGCAGCCCTGGCTCCCCAGCTCCCGCGGCGCTGCGAGCGCAGCGATGCGGCACCTGTCCCTGGAGCACCGGCACCGAGCTGGGTGCCGGCTGCTGGAATGCTGCGGAAGGTGGCCGAGGGCTTTCCCCAGCGAGCAGCTCCGGCTCAGCGAGCAGCTGCGCGGAACAAAGGCGGGGAGGCACGGCGAGCCACCCAGAAAAGCGCTCCCAAGTAAACCCTACACGGACAATTAGGACACAGTGGTCTGTCTGCAAGCTTTGTTTGTCCAGACAAAGGAGCCGGGGCACGCAGAGAGCCCCACAGAGCCGGAGCTGCCTCCTGAGAAGGGCTCTGCTGCCAGGGAGAGGCGGCTGCAGGGGCGGCGGGGGCACGGCCACAGCCCCTCCGTCCCGAACAGAGCCTGCTTTCCTAGCGCCTCCCCATCGGGCGCACAGATACGCACCGAAGCAGGGTCTGAGGCCAAGGGGAAAGTCACCAACTGAAAACATGTCCACTGGGAAAAATTACCCCAAGACAGAAAACCTTCCCCATTTTTGAGGGCAGCAACCCCGGAGGTCTCCTGCCCCAGGTACAAACCCCAGTGGTTTTGATACAGTTACTGCACCTCCCTGGAAGAAGTTCCATTTTCGTGTCATCGGACTCAGCACAGAAGGGAGCTCCAGCCCCACCCACACCAGGACCCTCCTGCTCTGCCCACCCCAACCCCAGGAGGCTCAGCAGCCCCCTCCCCTATCTGCTACGGCACCAGAAACCAGCAAACTCCTGCCCACAGCCAGCCCATGACTGCTCTTCCAGGAAGGGCTTCTCCTCTGCACCTCAGACCCGCAGCAGCAGAAGGCAGAATTGGGAAAGCACGGAACAAGTTGGAACAGCACTTCCCAGAGCGCTGGCACAAAGATAATGCTGTGCTGGCAAATTCATCGCCCCAGATTAAGCACAAAACTCGACACAGGTTCCATTGTTTTGTTACTCACAAGCAGCTGAAACGGAGCTTAGGGAAAAGTCACTTTTATGTCAAATTAACACACCCCCAAAACCACCCCCTTCTAAAAATAGCAACCCTGCAGCCACTCGCTTACAGGGGAGAGAAAGACGTTTCAAAGGGAAACGCTGAGTCAGGATTTCAGGCAGCTCTACGGCCTGAACCTAGCCCTCCTCGCGGGGCAGTGCCCGTCCCTTCCAGCACGGCTACAGCTGCCAGCAGACACACAGCCACTCTGCGAGCTAAGGGCAGGACAGAAAAAACACTGCTGCTCCTACAGGGCAGGCACAGGCAGGCAAACCATCTTAGCTCTGTGTTTGGAACACGTGGATTTGCTCTGAACCTCCATTTCCAACAGGAAACACTTCCACGCAGATTTCCCGTCCTGCCTCCACACACTGCAAACACTAAGCAGCCTGAGAACCACTAAATTCCCCCCAAGCAGGAGTTCAGCAGCACGGCTCAGCTCCACGCACACGGCATGACAGGACAGCTTGCAGAGACCTTAGCCTGGCCAGAACCCCACAAAGACATCCATGCTCAAAATTCCCCGGGTGATCAGCTCTTGCATGCAACACTGCTTGTTTTTGCAGCAGAATTTTATTGGAGCTATCAGATGATCTTGTTAAATTGGGAAAGGACTGGAAAAAAAAATAAACACAACAACAACTGGCAGCAGGAAACTGAATCATCCAAAATTCCCAACTCTGCTAAAGGTGAACAGCAGTTCTGCTTCTCCCTAAAGGCTTTACTTAAACAGCTTTATGAGCCAAGAATCATTAAGGGGTTTTAGATTCTCTGAGATTAATATTTTAAAAGCCATTCCCCTAGCACAAGGTACCTTGAAAGAAGACTTCTGTGCCTCCTCCAGACAAGGGCGGCTTGCTGGCTGTTCACTAGGTGCTGCAGATGTGGTCTGCAAACCGCGAGAGCGGTGCTGTGCTCGGTCCGGGATCCAAAGGGTCCCGGCAGCCACACAGCGTGCCCTGTCCTGGCCCTTGGCACCCTCAGCGGCTGTGGATTTGAAACTGGCAACTGATAATTCCTGTCAGCTTGCATGGAAAAGGTTGGGATCAGGTGTTAAGCACAGGGGATACTCAGCTGTGTCCCTCCTCGCAGGGGAAGCAGGTCCTGGCTCATCAGCACCGATGTGTCTGAGGCACTAACGAACTTTCCTCGTTAGCAGGGAGGGCCGGGGACGCAGCCGCTGCACGGGCACCCCCAGACCACGCAGTTTGGAGCCGGGTCCTGAGACCCCAGGGGAGGTTCACGGAGAAGCAGGAGAGGAACAAAGAAAAGCGCGTTAGGACCAGGCTGGAAACAAGCTCCCTTTGGAAAACTTGGAGCCTGCAGCTGAGGCGGAGTTTAAAAACCACAACGTTTAAGCTATACTGAAAAGTAAGAATTCTCTTAAATGCCATTTATTCAAGAGCGCCTAAGCACTCCCACACTGCCAGCTAGCTCAAAGCCTGCCTCAAAGAAAGGACCAGAGGCACTTGCACCACACAGGGGGTATCGCTGCACCCCGAGGCACTCCGGCTGTGAGCAGCATCCAGCAATGGTCTCACGAAAACGCGGACTGGACCCGCTCAGCCAGAGCTCTCTGTTAAAAATAAATGTTTTACACTGCTTCCAGGATACCTACTTTGCACTCTTCACCAACCCTTGGGTTTCCAATTACTTGGATTTTTTTTTAAGCTATTTTTCTTTTACCCATGAGGCTAAAAAGCCACCCAGACACAACGAGAGGCTGGCTAACTACGGCTCAGCTGGACCCACGCAAACCCACAGCCAGGGTGCTGAAACCCCGTCACCAGCAGTGCTGTGGGCAGCACCGTGAGAGCCCCCCGGGCCGCGACCCACGGGAGCACCGGGGCCAGGAGCCGTGTCACAGCAGGGGACAGCAGCTGTGGCACCCCGCCGCAGCCCCCAGGGCTGAGGACAACCTCGGCTCCTGAAAGCGCCCTGGAGCAGCTCGTGCTGGCTTCGGGAGGGCTTCCAGCGCTCTGCTTCTGAGAACACGAACACGAAACTGCTGTCGAACACCTGCACTGGTTTGCATAGAAAGGGGAAAAAAAAAAAACGTAAAAAATAAAAAAATCGAAGCCCTGCTACGAGGTGGGGGTCTGATGCAGATGCCGCTTGCAGGGCTCCCGGTCGGGGAGCAGCGCGCTGCACGCGGCAGACTCCTCACCGACCTTTGCGCCGAGCGCGGCGTTACCAGGCTGCGAGGATCAGCCAGGATGGCCGGCTGCCGTGACGGCAGTGGGGGCACGGCCCGGCCGCCCAGCCGCCCGTGCCGTCGGGAGGGAGCAGCTCCGAAGGGCAGCGGTGACGCAGCTGCCGCCGCGCTTATCGCCCGGGCTATGCACGCGGCAGCAGCGGCCATGGTTAACGAACAACGCTGCCCCGAGGCTGAACCGAGTGCAGCCTTCCTCCACTGCAACCTTTTAATGAAAAGACAGCACTTCCAGCCTGCTTACGGAGGGCTCGTTTATTTTAGGAGGCGTTAAGACACCGGGGCTGATTCACTGGATGATGTGCTCACCGGATGGCTTACGGGAGCTGCTGCAGCACCAGGGGGATCCTCATCTCCTGCGCTGCTTTGCTGCTCTTCTTGTGGGAGAAATTTTCTACCACCACCCTCGTGGGAGCTCCAGGGGAACACCGGCCCCGGTGCTCCCCTCCCCGGGGCAGGGCAGCGGGGTGCTCCCTCTGCTCCAGCAGCACCGGGGAGAGGCATAGAACCTGCTCTGTTTCGGCTGCGTCTCTATTTGCACTGCCAGGCTGGTTGGGAACAAACCTGCTCCAAAAATACAGCGACAAACAGTAAAAGAAAGAGCATACTCTTCTCAACTGGCAAAATCTACCTCCCCCAACTTAAAAAAAAAAAATAGTCAGATGTTTCTTTGCTCCCTGCAAGGACACCTGTGCAAGTTCAAGTTACAACAAATTCCAAAAATGAGTGTGAAAAAAAATGTCAGATAAGAGCAGTAAAAACATCCCAGCTCTGCCAACA
This sequence comes from Alectura lathami, assembly GCA_013399715.1. Taxonomy (NCBI): domain Eukaryota; kingdom Metazoa; phylum Chordata; class Aves; order Galliformes; family Megapodiidae; genus Alectura; species Alectura lathami. Next base: position 31,310 of record VXAV01000282.1, read on the forward strand.
ACCAGCGACCGAGCGCAGGGCCGCAGGGGGCCTGCAGGCCCCAGAGGTGCAGCTGCAGCAGCTCCGTGCCCTGGCCGCCAGCCACCCGGTGCCACCGCTGCCTGACCACGGCCCGGGGTCTCAGCGGAACGATCTGCCCCCGTTCTGGTCAGCTGAAGCATTTTGCTGTCAGCATCCATGAATTCAGCCCCAGCGACACGGAGGAGGCCTTGATGTCCTTGATGTCGAGGGAAATGGCCTCACCCCGGGGAGGGAGCTCCGCCGTGCATGTGGGGAAAGGCAGACAGCCCCCCAGAGACACCCAGCGCCCGCCCCCCACACCGCCCCCCGGTGACAAACCTGTTCCTTTCTGTCACGTTAAGGAACCTAAAAGAAAGCGCTCTGCATGTCAGCGCCGGGAGCGCTCCCGTGCCTTTGTGATGGATTACGAGCCACGTCCTTGCTACACTCATAAACCACTTCCAAATCACGCTCTGGAAAAATGTTTGCACTTGGTTTTAATCACCATTACGTTCCACGTCAGCTAAAGCCCGTATCTGAAACAGCTCTGAGACACCCAGCTACTCTCACCGAGGCCCAGCGATGTTCCACTCGACCCACCGCTACCTCCCCTCCCCGCTGCCACGCTCCCCAGGACCCCACCAGAAGCCGCTTCCCGTGCGGGGCCGCCCCTCAGGGCCCCGGGTCCCCTTCCCTCTCCTTGAGCTCGCTCCTGGGATGCGATGGCAGCAGGTGCCACAGCCAGGACGCACACGATGCTTCCGGGAGGAAGCGCAGCAGGGACCAGCAGCGAGACCACGGCGCTGCGCTCTGCAGATGGAGCCGGCCGGCCGGGCTCCTACGCAGTGCTTAAAAACTATTTATGGGAGCACGAGAAGTTCTTAGTTCTGCAGGCAGGCAGAGCAGAGGTCACGGGCTGGAGGTGCCCGCGGGTGCTGCCAGCACTTCCCCGACCTGCTCCAGCGGAGCGGGGAGGCAGGACTGGCGCTGGCAGCGGAGCAGGGGCAGAAGGGACACCGGGGCCTGCACGGAGCTCGGCTCCCAGGAGCAGGCGGAGGCGAGGCTCTGCCCCGGCACCGGGAGCAGGGACGCGTGGAGAAGGGGTAACCACAGCCTCGCTCTTTGCATACCGCACGGCCATTCCTCGTGCTGTTCAGAGCCGCTTCAGCCTCCGAGACGCCACGGCAGCAAGCTGCACGAGGTCACCGCGAGCAGCAGACGCGTTTCCGTCGCCAGCTGCCCGTAAGGCACAGCCGTTCCCAGACCCAGCGGAGCGCAGCCCCAGCTCCGGTCCACGCACGCTGCCCACGGCAGAGGCCCCACGCGGCACAGGGCAGCTCCCGGGCTCAGGAGCACAGCCCCCGGCCGGCCGTGCCCCTCCTCAACACCTGCGAGCCCCACAAAGCAAGCACGGGAGCTGCAGCCAACCGAGAGCTGTTTCACTCTCAGCAAATGCTCTCACCTACGAGGATTATCGGGTTTTTTCATTTCTAAAATGAGCACTCGTTCTGGTTTTTTGCTCACAGCACGTTCTTCCCTGCTCAAGGCCCTGGGGGATTTGCCTCCGGCCACCGGCACCCTGCCTTCCCCCCCGGTCACCGAGCAGCAGGGCCCATCGGGGCGGATTCTCCCAGAAGAGGAAAAAATGGTGGCCCAGAGAGCTCAAAAAGCTGAGTTCTGCCAGTTCCCTTGTTGCCTCCTTTGCAGGGACTGCGAAAGACAGACACACAGCCCATTGGATTTTCTCATAGAAACCAGGAGCCAAAAACAACTGAAATCAGCGCCGGGGCTGGAGAGGTACAACAAAACTCGCACAAACATCGAGTCTAGACACTGCAGTGTGGAAATATGATTCAAATAACCACAGCTGGCACACCACGTATTGATTGCAGCCCGTCACAGAACAGGCCCTCAGTGAGCAGGAGTATAGAACAAAGATTAAATTAGCGCCTTCCACTCCAGTTTCAGAAAAATATGGATCCTTTGGGTGTAACGGCACGGATCGGGCCGGTGTTTCTTCCGCCCCGCCGGGCTTCTAAGCAACGCGCCCGGTCCTGGTAAGCGAGGGCAATGAGCATCACTTCCACCCCAGCACCCATCCGGCAGGTGCAGCGCTGCGCCAGGACGGCTCTCACCCAGCACGGCACCAGCTCCGCTCCGGGGGTCTCCGAACGCCTCGGCCAAGCAGCAGGACGGTGCCTGTCCTGCTGAAACCTGAATGCTCCAAGGGCTCAGGCCACCAGCTGCTCTGGGGACGTTTCCTTGAGGGAAGGAAAAGGTGCTGGCTTCCCGGGAAGCCTGAGGAAAAGCATTCTGCCAGGCAGAGGGCGAGCCAAGGCGGGTTAGGGGGGAGGACCAGGCAGGCAGAGGGGGGCAGCTCAGAGCAGTGACCTCTTTTCAAGTGGAACAAACGCCGGTTTCTTTAAATTAAAGAGGCATCGGTCCAACGTAAAGAAAGGAGAGACCAAGCGCACGGAGCCGTGTTTTCCTAGACTGCCTCCTCGCTGGAGCAGGGCAGGAGGGTTTGGGGTTGGATGCCTGCTCTCTGCCGCAGCAGTGACGCGCACCGCCGGCCTGCAGGGCGGCTGCGGAGGGGCAATCCCGCTGTCCCGCTGTTTATTACAGCGGCTCTTAAGGGAGAAAAAGTCAAAAGGCACTGCCAGGTTACCATGGTGTGCAAAAGTTGCCCCATGCACACTGGATGTTTCTAAGCAACACTTGAGCTACTGCAGCAAACTCTTATCAGCAGAGCCAAGCTCCTTTCCTGGATAATGCATCTAGGTCAAGCTCAGGCACAGCAGGTGCAGAAGCCCAGCGCCGGTGATGCCTCTCTGTATCCACTCTGTGTAAGATATTAGCACCTTCCACATTATCAGGCACTTTTTTTCCACAAGAATTAAGCTCACTTCAAAGGTTCCTCCAGAAGCAACACCAGCCCTCCTCGCTCACGGCTGCACCCCCAGCGTCCCGGCGCTGCGCTGCGTCCCCACGCTCCCACACGTGTGCCATCTCCTACCTGCAGCCGTGCAGACGCACCCTCCCGTGCTTGAGCAGCAAAACCAAGTCAGCCAAACCGCACCCCTCTCCCCGGCTCAGCTGCCGGACACTGCCGCGGCAGCGAGGCACGCAGCCCGCCCCTTCCCATTTTTTGAGGTGCGCAGCAGGCCCCAGCTGCTAGAGCCATTGATGCAAGAGCCCAAACACTTCAGTTACGTGCCTGAGAAAAACCAGCCTCATAGGAACCGAAGGGGTTAATCTTCAGGTTCGCTTCCCTCAGAATTGTTAGAGAGCAAAAAGTTCCTGGAGGCCAAACTCAGCCTTAATCCCGTCCTTCCGAGGTGCATGGTTTGCTGATAAAAACCAGACCACGTCCAGAACGCAGCACTCAGTCACAGGGATCCTGTCCCAAACTTTCTGTTCTCCCTTGGCACGTCACCAATTAGACCTACTTCTGCAGGCTGCTACCGCCAGTACAAAAAAAAAAAAAGCATAATGGGTTTATAATTTGCCACCGAATCCCATGGCAACTGTACGTCACGTCAGATGTAAATTACAGACAATTCCTGCCCGTGCAATTTGAAAACTATAGAGATGAATCTGTAATTTGAGCAGATCTAAGTGGTACATGGTTGAGAGAAAAAGCTACCGGAAATAATGGAAAGGGAACTGCCACGGGCCAGAACGCTCCTCAAGCCCAACGCCGCTCCGGCCCCGGCCCCCTCCCTGAAATGGGAGGTGCCGCGCAGGTCGCAGGCTCCGCAGCAGCTCCTCGCTCTGCACGTCCTGCCCCATTCCTGCTGACGGCTGGACGTGCACCGCGAGCTCCCTTTCCCCCAGCCTCCTCGGGGCTGATTCACCCGGCCGTGTCACTGTCTCATGTTCCCGATGTCGTAACAGCCTCAGTTCTGACGGGCGACAGCATCAGGGAGTTAATGGGCAGGAAAAAACAGGTTACGGGAGAGGAGGGATGATGCAAAAAGCCCTGAGATAATGCAGCGACTTCTGATTCAGACGCCACGGTGCTCCCCTCCTGACACCCGCAAGCAGCCTTCGGCCAGGGAGGAGCCCACGCTGCCCCAAAGACCCTGTGGGGACAGCAGGGGCCTTTCTGCTGCGTTCTGCTCCTCGCACGCGGCACGATGCAGGCAGCCAGAGCACCCTGCTCCAAAAGCCACGTCTGGAAAAGCTCCTTCCGCACCTGGCAGCTGCGAGGGGTCTGCTCAGCCTTCCTTCTGGGAAACAGCTTGTGCCACCGCCGTCAAGGCGCACGGGATGGTGCCTGGGGAAACCCCATTTGCCAAACCGCGGCTGCCAAACTCCGCTCGGGCAGCGCGCTTCGGTTATCTCCGCGCGGCCCCCGCTAAATATTTGCGCACCTGCCAAAGTTCACCAGCAAACCGGCAGCGCCGGCTCCAAATATTTTGCACCGTGGGGGCACCGGGTTTGCCCACAGGCAGCAGGCACCGCTCCGTGCTGACCCCACTGTGTCCACCCCATCCCAGCCCCGCTCGGCCCCCAGCGGCTGCTGCCTGGACACAAGCTGCAAAGAACGGGGCAAGGTGTGCGGCCGCCGTCACGCCGCTTGTTATCAAAAGATGCCGCGAGCTCCTGAAACCGCAGCAGTTTTCTGATAAATGCGTGAAAGCGGGGAAATTCCCAGGTGAGGTTCCAGGAACAGCCGTAAGCTTTACACGCCGCTAAAAATCAGGGGCGGAAAGCAAAGGCTGAGCGCCCCGTACGGAGCGGTACCAAGGTGCATCGACACCACGGCCGTCATCAAGCGAGAAGGACGAGCTCCAGGATAAGGAACACCGCGGGAGAACAAGGCAGAGGCACCAGGGGCTCCCCCATAACGGCTGGCAGCAGACCAGAAGAGATGGGGAGCTGCGCCCCGTGGTTCCAGGGGTCGGGCGGGAAGGGAACGTGGCGCGGGGAGGCTAACGCAGAACCACATTCCTTGGAGGAGCGGGAGTTGTTTTAGGCTAAAGCACAAGCCCGGCTCCATTTCACCCAGCTGCCTGGGACGCACTTCCCAGCGTTCAGCCCCTGGCTGCAGAGCTCAGCGGGCAGCGCTCAGCGGTGTCGGTGGGTTTGCTGCACGCCTTGGCTGCTTCCAGGTGCACGCACCCCGCTGCAGCTGGAGAGGGGAACCCCAGGGACCACGAGGAGCGGGGGACCCACGCGGGAGGGACGCCAGCTCCCCGCAGCCCTGCTGCCAACCCCACGGCCCCACACTGGGAACGCGAGCGCTGCGGCCCCAGGGGCGCTCCAAGCCAATGGCAGCTCACCCGGCCAGAGATCACTTTTGGGTTCTGTGACCCCCCCCCCCATTATCACTAGACCAAGAACAAACTCAAGCGAGCGTTCGAAGGCACTGCCCCGGCTGCTGGCAGCGGGACAGCAGCGCTAACGTGCCGTCCCGGCGCTCGGAACAGGTCAGACCGCACGCTCCTTGGACTTCAGGTAACACAAACAGCCGCGCTGGGTTCCAGGCCACCCTGCGTTATTACACAACGCTGTCGTCAGTTCCACCACACTTCAAACCAAGCCGGGCAGGAGCCTTAGCGAATTTTTTCCATTTACCTACTGCAGACCGGAGCTAAATCGGAGCGCGGGCCGGGCGGACGGCGCGGCAGGGGTGCGGGACACGGGGCGAGCTGGGGCGGCTGTTTATAGAGCAAATGCAGCGCGAGGTGTGTTCGACAGCCCGCTAATTGCGGCGTTATTCACTGCACAAACAGCAAGCTCCTCCGCTCCTACCCCTTCCTGCCCAGGCAGTCACCGGCAGCCTTCGACTATTTCTCTTCTGGGTGGCGGTGGAGGAAGCGAAGTTCATTAGTGGCCGTTGGCCACCAAACAATCCGGAGGCCAGACTTCATTTAGAAAATAAACAGCACTGTTCGTGGTGGCACGGCTCAGAATAGCTTCCCAAAATACTTAGCGCAGCTGCCCGGAGCCTTCCTGCTCTCCCTCCCTCAAAAGGAAAGGCTTTCCTAACCTATAGGCCTCATTTCTTGGGTTTGAATTTTTTTTTTTAAATTCGATTTTTTGAGGGAAATATAAAAAAATCTAATAACTCAGTGTGTCCAAGGCACCTTTACGGCTCCTGACTTCTCATAACGCTGATAAACACTCATTAAAACACAAGCTGATAAACCCTGGCACAGCAATTACCTCCGTCCTCGCTCAGAGATTGCCCAATTCGGGGCTGTGATGTAACCAACACCCGAAATTAAAAATAGTGTTGTGACAACATATGGTTTATCCTACAGGAGCTGGCGGGCAGGACGCTGCCGATGACACAGGGGTTGGGTTCCCGGAGCTGGCAAGGTGAAGGGGCACACGCAGAAAGGCTCTGAGCAGAGGAGGGAACGGGGGAAAAGCGCAGCGACAAGGACAGCCCCGGCCCCATCCATCGGGCGCGGCCGTGATCGCTGCTGACAGCGCTGACGAGACCCCCGGCCGCCCTTCAGGGAAAATCGCTCAGAAAAGACAATCTGGAAATTTCAAAACCCGGCCCCAGAGCGAGCCGGGGTTGGCAGCGGGCGGGGAGCGGGGACCCCCCCCCCCGCCCTCCTCCGAGACCCCGCAGCCTGGGGGCCGCAGCCCCGCACACGCTTATGGAGG
>VXAV01000283.1:0-39633 GCA_013399715.1 Alectura lathami
CTTTTTTTTTTTTTTTTTTTTCCCCCCCTTTGGGTATGCCTTACCACTTGGACTGCTCTGCAGCATCATTTCAAGGAAAACTTTGAGCCTTTCTTCCTGACATACACAGATTTTACTGGGGACATTTCTACAAGACAGCTTTTCAGAGGGTTGGATTGCTGTTGCTGTGATGGTTTTACAATCTGTATCGGTTTTGTCTTTTGGACTTGATTCTGAAAAGCATTGGACAGCCTCAACACCTACTCCCATGAGTGACCAGAATTAGAATTACTCAGCATGCCAAGTATTAGTACTATAGGTACTCAGTCAAAGAAAATATTTGGAGAAGAAAATGCAGAATGAATCAAAAGAAAGAGCAAAAAAGCTGGTGCCAGATACATGAAGACAGAATTATGACTGCTAGACAGAAGTGTTTCCAGCTTCTAAATTTTATCTAGACTGTGGTGATAAAGACAGACTATTGCTACATATGCCAAACTAGCTGTCCTCCTTTAAAGCATGAGTTTATACTGGATGGATCCTGAAGGTGTCTGAGGCTTAATCTTAGAAATAGTAGTTCAACAGAAATGAAGTGCTCACGAAACAAAAGACAAAAGATCTTTCAGAAATTTTTTTTTGGTAATTTGATCCTCCCATGTAAGCATGAGACAATACAACCTTCTGGGACTCTTGCTAGCCAGCAGTCTCAAAACTGCAATGAAAGAAGGATTTCAAAACTATTTCACAATTGCATTTGGATGAAACATGTGTTTACTGTATGTAAATGAAAGAGACATTTTGTTCTTTCAGGATTCATCAGATCCTCTCTGCGTTAGATGATTTGGCATGTGCAGGCAAGTGGTCTTCAGAAGGTGCTGGACATGCAGATGGTTGTTTTTCACTGGACATTTCCAGACTATGCAAAAAAAAAAAAAAAATGTACTCAAGTGCAATCTTTTTGGCTCAGAAGTCATTTAACTTGATGCTCACTCATTTTGTTAGCTACAAATAATGACAAAATAAGTTACTTAATGAAAGAGATGTGGAGTCAGAGTTTCCTGTGACAATAAATCTCTGTGGTGCGGTTCACACTGTCAAGCAGTATGTACTCAAAATGCGAGGAGTCCCAGCAGCTTGAGGCTGCGGATTTCTCTATGTGAGAATTTCCTCTAATAGCCTGGGTGTCTGCATGTAGCCTGTGTATGGCATGGCCTATGTGCCTGCAAGCCTATTCCCAATTAACTAAGGTGAAACCCAGAGTCTACTGCAGATCTGGTAAGTTGCTTCTTTACCCAGCTACTTGCGTAAGCAAGCTGTTTAGTTATGCACTTTATTTATTCGCTTTTCTGCTCATTGTTATCTTGTCAGTTGTTGAGTTGTGGAGGTTACACTCCATAAGGACCATAATAACCATGGAGGTTACTGGGTGCAACCAGGGAACCAAATCTCTAAAAAGGCCTACAAGTCTACATGGACCAAAAACTCATGTTCTTTTCTGTGTCTTGCTGCAAAGAATGAATTGCTGCAGGACAGAGGCACTTTGGCTTAGAGGTGAAATATAGGGCATTTTATTGTTCTTCAGTCTTCTCTACACTACCCTGTGACCACCTCTGCTGTTCTTAGAAAAAATCTGGCTTTTGTTTGCATCAGCTGGGGCAGAGGCCAGGCCTCATACAGGAGGTTTTCTGGAAAATGCTGATAGATCTATTTTGTCAGGTTAGCAATGGCTGAAGAACAAATGTAGAGCTGGGTATTGATTTGTTGTTCCCAGCAACAACAATTGTTATGTGCTAGGACAGTCGACACTATGCTATGACCTGCATGGTTCCTCATCTTGAGCTGGGTTTCGGTTCCTACTGCTGTCATGTACAGACACGCTGGCCTGGCTGGGCCGTGCCTGACTGGACACTGGGAGCAGGGAGGGACGATGGCGGTAGTCCTGCTCGTAATCCCACTACTAGCTGTCTTAGTGAGGAACGTTTACTACTCTCCCATTTTTGTGGCAAGAATATTATCACTTCAGACAAGTTCAAGATGATAGAATCATGCTTGTCAGGAAATTTTCCTCCGTGGTCTGAAAAGAGTATTTTTCTGGTTATATATGGGAATATTCAACTATCTGATTGTGCAGATTTTTCCCATCTCCAGTCCCACACTAACGGTGTTTCTACATGATGGAAAGAATGCGACCTTTGCTTTTCCTTTTACAGTCATATTTCTGGGATGCAAGCACTGTTTACAGCAACATAGGTGTCTTTTTTTGTTCCTCTACACAAATTCACCAAAATACTGCACAGTCACCAGTCCTGCAGTGCTTTTTGTAGAAACTCTCAATTTAAATGTTGTGCTGAGAACAAGTATTAAAAACTTGTACTGATTCCCTAGCACAGTCTGCTGTTCCCGTTTATGAAATGTTAAGGGTATTAAGGTACTGCATCATTTTCTCCCCAGGCACAGCAGCTGGTTTTGAGAGATATTGAGTATCAATTCTTGCTGGAGTCAGTGGGAGGCAAGTGTCCTCAGAACCACAAAGATTTAGGAGTGAAGATTACAGGGCAGGTTTGCCACATGGAAATGCAAACCCGAAGGTCCAAGGCAAGGTTGTTTTCAGCTTTCTGAAAAGTTTGAAAATCTCAATTTTACCATTAGGATAACTCCTTGGCAATGTCAGATATTTTTATTGGGAAGAATATTTTTATTGGGATCCAATGTGCTACTGAAGCAGGCTTTCTGACTCCCCTGCCCTACCATGTGCTGGTTCTCCCAGGCAAATTGCTCTGCAGTGCACAGCTTGGGTTCCTTCCACGCACCGATAAAGCAGCAAGCAGCTCCAGGTGGGCACCTCGCGTACTCTAGTAGCTAATTGGCATTCAGCCCACAGGACCAGGATGCAGTTAACTTTAGGATCCCTGAGATGCATAAAGTGAGGTATTAGGTCCTCACCACTAATTGCTTTGCTCTGCATTTCCACAACTATTGCTTCCCACTGGTGCTAAGACAATTATCACCAGCTTTCATTTGAGTTCCAGAGATGCAGAGTATTCCCATTTCTCATTGCAGTCAACTGTGGATGCTCAACATTTTTGTGAAAATAAACAGTGGCCTACATTCCAGAAAATCATATATTCTGTGATGGGTGTCCAACTTTTAAAACTACATTGAAATTCAGCTCTCTACGAGTTAATAGAGGAACACAATCTGAAAGATAAATTCTCAGCAGCTTTCTTTTGTGACACATTTAAGATATATATTTTTGTTTGAAGAGCTGAATTACTTTAAAATCTTCAGGTTATTCTGGACTTTTTAAAAAAACTTATTTTGCTACGTATTCGTTTGACACTCTACAAATCCAGCATAACAGTGAAAATCTTTTAGCATTGTAAACATGACTAAATACACAATAAACACACCTGTCAAAGAACTGTCAAATAAAACCTCTTCTAAAAGATCACAGTGTCAGATGTTTTACATTCCTATAGTAATACAGGGCAGAGACTACTAGAGAGGGTGCAATTAATTTTAAATACCATGTGAATACTTATTTACCCATGTGCCAGGTAGATGCTGTGAGCCTCTGTACAAAGCTGATACAGACTTCAAAATCTCTTTTGGCTTTATGATGTAGGGATAATACCACTAGTTACACACATACTTTCTGTAACTTCTGGCGTTTTAGTAGCTCTAGCAAAGTGTTCATCTTTTAGAACAAGCTAGTCCTGGGTTTGGTATGGTTTTATTGATCTGTACTTTGTGCTGGTTCCCTTTCATCTCCCCTCCATCTCTCTATTCCTGTCCGTCAGCTTCTTTCTGTGTATTATATTCACACTAAAACATAGAAGAACTTCCAGCATCTGGCCGTTTCTGGATGTTTCCTGCTCTCCTGCCATCTATTATCTTCCTTTACATATTCTGGACTTTTGGTAATCTTTTACCCATGAAAGATGTAAGACAGTTTTGGGGAATTGCACCTTGCTGTTCAGCCTGCTTTGTGGAAGTGGAGGATGAGGCCAGCAGCTTCCAAGCAGCTGGAAGGATCGCTGCAGGAATGCTGGCACATCACCTCCATCATGGTCCAAAACACTCGAGTAAATAAATGAAATTTCTTTTCATTAAATGTTCAACATAAATGATAGCACAGTTAGTTATTACACTGGCTAGCAGAAGTTAAACAACAGAAGTTCTAAAATTAGCTTTACACTGAATGCACTTTTCAAACGTCCTCTCTGGGTAGAATTTCTCAGGAGAAGGCAGGACCAGTGCAAGGCTATTGTTCAAGAGGCAAATGGATCTACATCAGCACAGCTGTCCCACTTTATCCAGCTCATTCCCCTTGCTGGACCACCACAGTGGCAGAAAAGGAGTTGCTATGGCTTGATGTACCTAAGAATGTGAGCCTATTCTATCACAACAGTTTTATTCCAAACAAAGTCTATTCCTTCATCTATTCACAGGTACAAGCACCAAAATACAGTGTCTAAACAGACATATAAACACATGTATAAAAGGAGATTGTAACTCTGGAGCAGGTCTACATCTGTTATCAGGGCAATGCTGACTCAGGCAGCTAGTTTGGGTGTCATATACAGTGCACTCCTATAGGCAAGAATAGGACATACGGCCCCTGAGGCTTTCAGTCTGCAGCAACAAAACAGTTAGCAGTTAAAGCAGGCAATGTCTGTTAGAGGAGTCTAGGAACAGCTAAGGTACCTGCAGGTGGCTCTAGGGCAGGAGTGGGCTGCTGTTACCTCAACCAAAACACAGCATGGCTGTGTCAACATGTGGCCATGATGCAGCCCTAAGCATATATACACACACATGGACTCCGCGTAATTTTATGTCCTTGTCAGACACTATAAGGATTGGGGAAGCTGTTGGCAAAGATGGGGAAGAGACAAGGTCTCCTCAGGATGGTTTATACTATCTGCACCACAGGATGTGAAAGGGGAACTTGCCACAGTGTAGGCAATGACCACATCTGCCAAATGTGCACTATAAAATTGTGCTGAGACTCCTGTTCTGGGGAAAAATAAATAAATAAATAAAACAGACAAAAAAGCCACTGTCTCCAGACTGACTCCTTGTCCTCTATTAGTCATAATTCTGAGCTAGTGAACCTGAACAAGGTGATGGCATCCAGATCTGGGTGAACAAATTAATCAGAGAATCCGAGTATACCTGTGATGGCAACAACAGAAAGAAAAATTTATAAAAATTACAAAATGAAGACTACATGATCTTCCCAGTTTCCTGGAAAAATAAATAAATAAATCAGCTCAGTAGTTCTCCAGCATACACACAATCAGGCCAAAGGTCTAACTAAACCCATTTTTCGATATATCAAGTGAATACTCAGGTATCGAAAGCCTGGAGATGTTTTGACTGAGAAATCCACTTAGTTTGTGCTAGTTGGCAATTAGAGAAAATCACAATGTGACATTTTAGCTTTTAGTTGTTTTCATTATTCATTTTACAATCATTCTTATGCAGCTTTTCAATCTGTACCATTTTTTTTTACATTTTGGAATTTGTTCCAAGTTCACCACCTCTACAGCTATAGTTGAGCAAAATAGCTAAGCAGAGGACTGATGTATAAGCACACAGTTTAGAAATATCAGTGACTGTAGCCTACAATAGGCACTATGCACTTTAGTCAGTCACTTTAACTGATAGTTGCTAGTCCATATTTCAAATATTCAGTGAAATGAATAACATACATTTAATGTGACCTTGCAAAATAAATAGCAATGCCCTGAAGACGCACTGAAAACATATAAGGAAGCAGAACTGCTTTCTCTGTTTCAAACAGCATTTCATTCAATGGAAAATAAGCCAAGGCATAAATTTTTCTAGATGATTGAAGAGGTAGTATGCTGATACTTTTCTTCCAATACCAACAATTAAAATAGCTTGCTTGTGTAACTAAAGTGTAGACATTATTTTCAATGTTAACCCATGCTTCTTTAAACAGTATTAGTTGCTAAAGGCTGCAGTTCATTTTGAACAAAAAAGCATCTTATTCATCAAAGTTTGTGTGGGGATTTCCCCCCCCCCTTTTTTTTTTTTTTCCAAAACCTAGTACCAGGGTAGTAATTAATGATAAGTCCAAACAAGAAAGTTTAGCTCACAATTTAATATGTGTGCCTCCAAACTTACAAGTGCTTTTACACAGAAGTCTTCCCACATGTTTAAAGGAAACGTGGTCTGAGAGGCTAAAACATTTTGGGCTTCAGTCAAGGCTTGCCTAAGTGTTCAGGTATTAATTTGCAGTTTGTATCTCACTGCTGGTAACACTGTTTAAAAACATTGCTTGAAGAACCATTTAAAAACTGAAGTTTAAACACAAATTTGGATCTTCTTAGTTAAGGAGTGCTTTGCAATCTCTAGATCTTTTTTTGATCACATCAGTTCAATTCTATCAGTCATTTACCTAAACAAATAAGAATCTGAATAAATATGAATCTCTTCTTTGATGCAGAGTAAAACAATTGTATTGTTCTAGTGCAGGAGGCAGTATTCATGCTCGGAGAATGAATGCTTCTTGCTCGGATGAATAAACCGATGAGAGTCTTTTCAGCCATGCTCCATTAGAAACAGTGGAAGGACACGCTCACCGAATTAGAAAATGCAGAAATAAGAAAAATAACACTTTTTTTTTTTTTTTTTTCAGTATTTCATTTTTCTGTTGAAAGATTTTAAATGGAGCCTTTTAGAATGATGACAGAAACCTCCAGGGAATGAGACTGAACCTCTGCTGATCATGGAAGCTGCCCTAAGCAGTGGTGACAGCAGCTGTATGCTTGTCCCACTGTGGCAAAGGTGACCTGTGAAAAACAGTCTGATCAGAGTGTGCTTTAATAAGGAGCAGGTAGCCTTTACCAAAAAGTCATTATTTGCTAGTAGGAGACTTTTAGCCTACATCTTCATCCAGCGTTATTGTGTGGTTAATAACGGATAACTCTTGGTTCTTCAGTTGTTCTTGGCTGCTCATAACTTCTAGAGGACCATGGAGAGGCAGAACTATCCTGGAGCTGTTCTACATTACATCAGTAATGAACTGCTCATTCCTGGAGGTTCAGAAATACAAACATAATGTTAAGGAAACTTTTCTTCCCCTCCTGGTGTAGGCATGGTGGTCCTATGGATCTGAGCCAATATTTCTAGAGGTCTCAGCTTTGTACTACTGATTGTGTGAGTGAAGCTCAGACCCACAGCTACTTGTGAAATTAGCTCCAGCTTTATCCATTGCCCCTTAAATGAATTAAGCATCTTGGACTTGTCTGATTTGCTTGGCAACTTCATGTAAAGAATGCATTTTAGACTGGATGATATAAATCTTTCTGGTATACATACACATATCACCAATTCCTCAACCAGGAAGATATAACAGTTAATACAGCTCCTGTTTAGAAACGCTGCACTGCCTCTTCATTTTGTCAGAAAGAATTATTAAGGAGAGCAAAGGCCACACACATTGTAAATGTGCTTCTGCTAAAGCAGCTTGTTCCTGGAGGAATAAATACAGACAGTACTAAATTACTTTGTCATCATTAGAAATGGTCAGAGTCCCATAATGCCTGGGAGAGCAGACAGGTTGTCAGCTGCACAGGACCAGGAAAAAGATGCTCACACTGAAAAATGCCATGAACTTTCTAGTCTTGTGCACATAGCAATTCGCAGCTGATAGCAATGACTAAGGGTGGTTGCTGGGAAGGAGTACAGCTCCCAGCTGCTTCAGGGGCTAACGTAGGAGAAGGCTGCTGGTGGGAAGTCTCTTGTTGGTGTCACACCAACATATATATTTGGAGAAAAACAGACAATTAACATTAATATTTTCCCAGAAAATAGAAAAACAGTCTTGTAAGTATGAATAACCCATTTAAATGGTACAAAAGACAAGTTTCTACGATCCTCTCATTTATTTTCAAATGTGAATATCAGATGTGGTATGGACAGTAATTTTTTTAAGAAGACAAGTAAAATGATTCACTTGGCAAACGCATATTGAAGAAATGCTACAATGATCTGGTTGCTACTTCTTCCTCAGGTGTGAAGATGTTAGTTATAAACATTAGTCTGAAAAGTTTTCTTTGCTCATGTGAGATTCACAACTAAAAGATTTTCGTTAGCCACTACTATGTTACTCCTGAATGCCTGTAACTAATGTTCTGTCAAGCCCAATAATCTTAACACAGAAATGCTTAATGAGGAGATGTCTGCACTGCTTTGTTGGGCCACATGGCTTCCTTCTCCATCTGAAAAATATATGCAGCAACACAAGGGAAAAAATGCTGCCACATAATGTAATTAATAGCATAGCTAAAAAGTTTTAAATGGGCAACTTGACACTACAGTTAAAAAAGGTAATTTTTAAAAATCCTTTCCAGATTTTAAAATGACAAAATTGATTTTTTAATTAAAAAATAAGATTTTTAATGATTTATAACAATACCACAGAGAAGAAAGTAAATTTACTTATTACGAGTGTCTCACAGCACAGATCCTTGCAGGTGTGGCTGCCTCCAGTCTCCCTTTGCCAGTCACATACGTTCCTCAGCCTCCTATCACTGGCTTCATTAAGGCTGCAGCAATCCTCTGCCACTGCCAGACTGAAGCCTTCATCAAGTCCTGTGCCTCTTTGGAAGATGCCCAAAGTACTCACCCTCTCTTTCAAGAGAGGAACATCTTTCCTTGCCCTTTCCTGTTTAACATCCATTAGCCCAATGGAATGTGGCTTGGACTATTCAGGGAATGTAAGGCACAGTTTCTTGGTCCTTTCTGGTTGCTGTGTGGGTAACATTTCACTCTGTCTTCAAAGCAACTGAACTGTACTATGATCCAATTGCAGGGTCCACACTGGCAGGCCAGGTAAGAAAAATGCACACTAAATCTATGTGTTCAGGTCATTCCTAATAATCACTGGTACAAAGAGATCTTGTTTCTCAGCCCTGCTACGAGCATCACAAATGCTTATGAACCATAAAGGTTGGACTGACCAGCCAGTACAATAATCTATTTCTGGTATAATCTCCACTCGATACACACTCAGGTATTTATTTTAACAAAATCAACACTTTCCCTTATATTTTTGGAATACATTTATAGGGGAAAAAAAAAGATGCAAAAATACCATAAAAAAGAAAAGTCATGTATTTTCACATTTTGATAGCAATCATGTAATATGGGGGATATAAGAGTACCGTTGCTACGTAACTATTTTACATTTCTGTCTCTTCAAAACTTTAAAAGATTATGGAATTTGGGCACCAGCATCATTTCCAGCTAGCCACAAAGGGAAATATCAGCCCTTTTTAGCTGTCTCCCATAAACACAATATCCTTCACTCTCATTTTAAACTTATACAAGAAAGGTACTTTTGTCCAAATCATAATCACTCAGAATATTGTCGGTAATTTGTTATGTCAAGAATTCTGGAATCTTTAAATATGTGTGTACATATACATATGTGTATCACACGTGCAGTAGGGATGAAGTACGGAATCCTACAGGCAGGATCTCTAACAGTCAGTGCTGCAGGCTATGCTGTTTCCCTTGGCATCACGTGATGGCATTGTTTTTGAAGGAGACCCAGGGGGAAAATATCTGATGACCATTAATATTTTCAGAGTTGCTGGGAAGTTTACAGAGATATGGCATGCAAGGACTACACATGACTAACTGATTAGATTTTATCTGTTTTTATCTGAGCATTGAACAGATATCATGCTTCTGCAGGTAACTAGAGTACCATGAAGATGAATACAGGTAGACTTGAGCCCATCCTTGCCAGCTGCTGGGATCAGAATAAGAAATTGGAACCATGAGAGCATTTAATGGGGTAGAATATAGTGCAAGAANTGCTATGGACAACTATGAACTTTGACAATTTCTGAAACTTTCTTTGTCCTAGAATCTGCCAGAACTCTCTAGAGTCTTGTTTCTGTCACTGCACTGATTCAAAATAACAAAAAAATGCAGCATTTAAAATGTTTGGCTCATAGGAAGTAGCTTGTTAGAACACGAGGCAGCTTTCTGGCGTACATTTTTCATGTTCTGCTAAAAGAAGATCAAAACATTTTGAAGGATGTGTATTCAGCTGAGAAATGTTTTAAATGCCTCTTCTAGCTTAAGACATACTTTTGATATTACATCTTCTGCACATCTAAAACTGTCAGGCTACAATGAAATTTGTCACCTACATTTTACACTTGTATTAAGTGAGAACATGAGAACTGACCTCTAGTAACACTATATTTGACAATTCTTGTACATATAACTGTTACCAAAATGATTTTATAAGCCAAGACTGTCAAACACATCCTATTGTAATCTTTTGGGAGAGAGAATGTACACCGTATTTTTAAAGCCACTTTTAAAGTCTTGAAATGTTCTCTCAGGTCATATTAAATCATTTGCAGTGAATTATTTTGTTAGGCAGAAAAGCTTGTCAATGCTGAAACTGAGAATTTCTCTGTCAAGTTAGAGGTACAAAAAAATCTAACCTGTAATTGAATCCACACGCTCTTCACAATGAAGTAGCTGATCTAAAAGAGAGCAAAGTGGAATGTTTGGAAGTACAAAAAATGAGTGAAATCCTATCTGTCTAGCTTCTAACTTCAAAAGCCATTACAGTGTAGTTCAGACTTGTGTATGAAATTTTGCAATTCCTTTCTTCTCTTTGTGCATTTTGTATCGCTGCACAGCCTGTGCTTGGGCACGACCTGAGCCAAGTTAGCATTTGCTTAACTCGGTCTTGATAGTCTGAGCTTAATCCTCTGCTTAAGACTGAGCATATGCCAGAAAGCAGAGTTTAGCTGAGGATTTCACAGGCGTGCTTGCCACCAGAACACATTGTGAATATTGAAAATAGTGATTTGGGAGGTTGTGCCATATTCTCAATACCTTTGGGAAGGCACATCATGATTTCCAGATTAAATGCAAATTGGCCAAAATTCTGTTGTATTTACTCAAAATGAAAGTCACAAGGAAAAAAGAACTACCCTTTTATGCAGATAAAAATTTTGGATGATATTCAGTAAATATAAAATATTATCACATACAAGACATTTTCCCTAGATTTTCTTCTAAAAAAAAATGTTATTTAACTAAAGTGGGAAAGAAAATGAATGGAGAAGGGTGGGAAAGGAACCCCATCAAGTACAGCCTGCCATAGATGGAAAGGGACAAACAGGGCTGCAGTAGACATGGCCCATTACTTCATGGAGAAAGGTGACAGCAGCAGGAGATGAGCCTCCAGCATGCAGCACTGCCAGGTCCCTCTGTCTCTCACCTGTTGACCTTAATTTTACACAGTCTTCATCTTGAATGGGAGCTTTGTGCTTTAAGCATTGAATAACTTGAATAACTTTTTATAACTAATGAGAAATGGCTGTAACTTCAGCTTAACACTTTTAGAGTTCCTGCACTTCTGTGTTTTTTTTTTTTTGTTGTTGTTACAAAATATATAATCTGCCAGCACTGCCTAAGGACAGTCTGAAACAGCCTCAGTTCACCTGTGGTTCAGTGCTTTAAGGCTGCTCGTTAAAATGCTTCTCCTGACAGTTATTTATAGCCTCACATTTCAGCTAGCTAATTGCAGGTAACATGCCTGAAAAGGCAACAGAACAGTTCCCACCTGCTCTGTGAGAACAGGTGATGATGTGAATGACACAAGCTCTTTGCTGTGCCACTCTCAGCCATGCCCAGCTGTGGGGAAGCTCCCAGCCTGGCCTCGACAGTGGCCATGCTGTGCTTGGCCCGGGGAGCCCTGCTCTGCCCCAACTTTCCTGAACATCTCCATCTCTCGTTAGACTGGTTTTGAAGCTACTGTCCTCATGGTATCTTTTCAGAACTTTACTCAGAAACAGAGATGCCTTCATCTTCCTTCCTTTCACTGAGTTTTCCTGTGAAATAGGGCATTCTGCTCAGGCTCACCTATTTTATACCTGTCAAACTTTGTATCTTGAGTGACATTTTTGCCTGACATCAGTGTGCTTCCTAGAGCTACACTCAGTTGATGTCAGCTCATTAGCAATACTTTTTCAATTCCCCAAATTCCTCCTAGTACTGATGCTAACTTTTTAAAAGTGTACTATGATCCTTTCCATTTAGGTCTTGCACAAGACATGGCAATCAGCCATCCTTCTCATGCTGAAATCTCCTGTTACACAGATCTTCTGGCAATTCCATTATCTCTTCACTTTTTCACAAAATATCTGAGATGAGCCCAACACCTACTGCGATGGCATGCTGCAACCAGGGCATTCAGACGATTTTGTCTGCAGTAGCTCAGAAGCAGATGTATTCAATTGTGTGCTTTTTTTTCCCTGAGCTTCATTTATGCTGTCATCTATGATTCTTTTTTTTTTTTCTATTTTTTCTCCCTAATAACATGTACTATAAATTCTCACTGTATCTTTATTTCTTTTAAAATGATTAGAAGTTGTATGTCATTTAATAAAATGAAATGGGCAAATCTGGTTGTTTTGCTTTGACTTGAGGTCTACTTTCTATTAATCTTCACACTATGTTTTGAAGATGTCTATTAGGGTTATTTAGTTATAACTTCTTCAGTTGGTCATAATATTTGCTTTGTTTGATTTTTCATTCTCATACACATATGTAAATTCAGAATAACTACTGCAAAGCCAATGAAACGATTCCTTAGATTCAGTTCTAGGAAGAGCAACAGCAGCGTTGATGTTGTGTCTTTAATCACATTCACATCCAGGGGATTTGGCTTTTTATATCAACTACTGCATTTCATTGATGGGTATTTATAATGTAACATAGTGATGTAAGCAGGTGCACAAAACAGATTACATATAGTATAGAATTAAAAATAAATCCTCTTGTAGCAAGAATACTTCTTTATTTCACAATCAAGCATCCACATGATTTTGTTCAGATTTCTTCTAAAAATGTTGTATTTATATGCAAATATTAGAATATGGTAATTTCCAAATCTAAAAAAAATAACATTGCTATAATATAACAGCGTTGAGGACACTTACAACTCTGCATCAGTCATGTCTGGAGTATTACTTATCCAGAAATGTGAGTTTCAGGTCTTCAGTAATGTCGTGTCCTCTGGCATACAAATTATCTTTTTGGCTTCTTGGTATGTGCAAGTGGCTTCTTTTCTGATGCAAGTGTCCAGAGTTAGCATTAGGACCTGCTACTTGTTTGCTCTTTGACAAATGGGTCCTCTGTCAAAATGACTTGCCCAAATTAGTGGGATGCTTATACTCTGCATTTTTATACAAGGTTGAGGAATGGGGAGTCATTACAGGAACCGCCTAAAAGAGGAAATAGCAATGTGAGGAATCTATGTCCTGAGGACATACAGTGCACTGAGAGCCTATTGAAAATAAATAAGTTTAAATAAAAAGAATGCAGTTCACAGGAACAGCGCAGAGCAGATAAAAACACAGATAAAAACACCGTTTATCCAGCAGATGGTATTCAGTGACAGTGGCAGAGTCAACAAGCCATGAATTTATCTATTATTGAACACAGACCCCAAAGTTGTTGAACTTCAGTAAGAGATCACCCATTCAACTCCAAACCATGCTTGACATCTCCTAGTGGGAGGCAAAGTGCCTTACCAATAAAGAAGAATTTGAAACATTGTTCTGAAAGAGACATTGTGTCTGAAGGGGGAAGGTTTCCAGCAAACAGTTTTTTCCTGCCAAGGGATGAAGGTAGTCCTTTGACTATGTACATATGCAGTGTGCTCTGTCAGATTTCCTGCAGACTTCTAATTTCTTCAGCAAGTGTTTCTTCCTTTCAGAGCAGATGTGGAGGAGGTTACTTGCCTTCTCTCATATAGTTTGCCACTAACACTGTACAGCTAGGTTGTGCTTCAAGAAATGATGTCTTGTCACACTAGCTAGCAAAAGCTGTAAGGTCACTTTACCACTCTTTGCCCGGAACAGATTTAATTCCCCTGGAAATGCTAAAAATTTGTTTTGGCATCCTCAGAGTGAGAGAGGAGATCCGAGGTGGGCGTATATACTGGAATATTTATTACCTCATCCTTGCCAGAAGAGCTAAAATATAATCTTTCTGGGCACTATTAGTAGTTGAGGTGAACTGAATTTATGGCTGTAAGTCACTTGCTTATTTTGGAAGGGTATCTGATCTCATATATATCGGAATAGAGTCCAGGATACTAGTTGTGGCATTTGAATCACATAATGAATCACAAGTTGAGGATATTATTCAATACCTTGAACTGCATTATCAGACTTGTGACTCATGGTTGATGACACCAGGTCTGGCAGTTTTCTGAACGATGTCTTCAGGAACAACAACTTTTGAACATTTTCCTCAGGGTGAAGTGGTCAAGTTGGTAGTGTTGTGTTACTGCAGGAAAACCAGCATGTTGCAATGGATGTGCTGTTTCACAAGCACTTGCAAAGAGACATTCTTCCTTGCTTTCACCTGCTCTCCCAAACTGTAGCAAGAATTTCAAGAAAAGATTACTCTAAAACACTGAATGTATTATATAGTATACTTATTGTTTATTATATGCTTACTGTTTATAACAGTAGAAGTGTTATTCATCTGTCTCTCTTATTACTTTGTGTAAATAAGGACAGAGACGAGGCAGAAAAGAATCCAGTGGGTTGCACTGCTCTCTTACCCCTTTGCTGCAGCATCTTGGCCTATATCCCTGCCTGCTTCCATGTTGTGGGACTGGCAGAAACTGCAAGACTGTGCAAACAATAATACTTCAGATCCACACTGCACAGGCAGCAATGACCACACTAGCAGCAAGGCACTGGGGATTTGAGTTTCTCAAAGCAAGGCATTTTAGCTGGAGGAAGAAATAAAAACAAAGAAAAAAAGGCATTTCTAAGCAAGGAGATAAAGGAATGATCAGTTCTAGCTGTCGGTACTCAGCATACATATTGATGGAACCATGGTATAAGAGGAAGAAGGTAACTGAAGTAACTGTTCATAATATAGCCAAATTAAAGAAGTCTTTGAGTAACCTTCACAGAGCTCTTGCCAATTTATGCTATACCCAGTGGTATCAAAAGCAGTGCCGAGATCCATACAAAAGCAAAAACCCATTCCCTAGTTGTGTTTGTATATTTAATTATCTTTACAACACCAGCCACAGGAATGATTCACAGCTCTCTCTAGGGACTACTCCACACAGAAACTATCATCAGAGCTGGAAGCTGAGCATTGTAAAAAAAAAAAATATCCGTGAAGAGTATGAACAGGAAGAAATCATACACAGCCTCTTTCTTGGGAAGTTTGTCTACAGATGCTGAGACACAGAGCCAGACAAGTGGCTTTGCTGCAGGAAAGGTGCTGACAGCATGAGAAATGACCTTAAGGTTACCATTTAGGTAACATTAAGCAGAAGACAACATGCTTCTAAACCACCTTATATGATTCACATAGTGAATAGTGCCACCCACATCTAATTGGTGTTTGGCTGAACTGCCAAAACATTACAAACTATGAAGAAAGAAGCCTACTGAATTTAAAGTGGTTGCCTGGCTTTGAAATAGCACCTTCCTAGGACAAACATTCCAGGCTGGGGGAAGCCTAGGATGTCTCAAAGTCTGGAGTGTCTGGTTGTGGTAGAAGATAAATAATTTCCTCATTGCTGACTCCTCCTTGAAGGTTCGAATACTAAAGGATACATCTCAAAGTGCACAAAACTAGCACTTGTAGCAGCAGAAACACACAAATTCCACTGGGAAATTCCACTTCAAAATCTATTGTTTCAACAGAAAATTTGTTTCTTGTAAGATGCAGCAGGCCTGGGTCTTGATCCAGCAAGGCACTAAAGCACTTGATGGATGGGTGCTTTGTGATTACTTAGCTCTTAGGCCTTCTCACAAGTGTCTTTGCCCTTTTCTTCCGTGCAGCCATTGGTTCTCAGTGAAACCATACAACTCTCATGATATTTTCCTTAGTATCCTTAAAGCTTTGCTTTCCCTACCAGACATTTGCTGGCAGTTGAGCTTGCCATGCACTACAACCATCACCATCCTTACTGATCAAATACTGGCTCACAGTTTCCACGTGACTCCTCAGCTGCATGGAAACGTGTTATCTCTGAGAATGTAAATGCAGCAGGGCAGGAACTCCCTTTTAGTTCACAGCCAAGAAAACCAGATCATTATCCAGGAAATGTCTCCAAGGCACAAATGTAATAAAACTAATGCTCACATAGTGACATCAAGACCATATTGACATGCTTTGAAAGATCTGGGAGGAGACTGATCAACATCCTGCAGGATAAACATTTCGTGTTAACAAACATGAGCAAATCCTATCTATGCCTCATTCTGTCAGGAAACATACCAGTTTGGACACAACATGTAATTAAGATATACCACTGGATTCTCTTTTTTTTTTTTTTTTTTTTTTTTTTTTTTTTTTTTTTTTTTTATGCCATGAACCGTGTTTTCATTTATTTCCAGTGTGTTGTAAACACCTCATTAATGTTCAGGCAACACTTACATTTTGTGATTCTTGGGCATGTTACAGTTTTAGTGTAAAAGAAGGAACTTCCATCTCATCATCTCAAAAAATGGCTTCCCCAGTACAAGCTGGATAAAACCAGGTAAAACCCAAACAAGTAGGGCTCTATGTTCAGTACTTCCTCTGTTGTGAAGCAGTGTTCATTTTTCAGAGGCAGATAAAACGTTGTTGACAGGTTGACTAATATACACACAGTAAAGCCTGGGCATTCGTAAGGAGAGGAGTTTTGTGATTTGGTACAATCGTTTTGGATTTACACTTATCTAAGCCTTTGATGTGAGCTCTTGTCTAGGAACAAGTATTTCCGTAACAGTAACTGAGTACTATGGGTTTTCCACCAGACTGGGCTGCCCAGGGCCCCATCCAGCCTGGCCTTGATCACCTCCAGGGGCATGCACAGCTTCTTTGGGCAGCCTGTGCCAACGCCTCACCACCCTCTGAGTAAAGGATCTCCTCCCAGCATCCAACCAAAATCTCCCCTCTTTCAGTTTTCCTTCTTTTGAGGAGAGGTAAAATAGAGTATCTAAAACCCACAGTGTCACTAGAACACTAAAAGGAATAAAGAATATTCCCTTTTCTCCATCTGAAGGCCAGCCTGAAGACGAAGTCTCTGACAGCAGGGTGATCCGGTCATATCTGACATGAGACCAGCATCAATGTTTCTCTGCTGCTTTTTCCAATGCTTTGAGTTGCCATCATCAACATGCAAAACACCCTTTCAACATCCTTTCATTCTGAAGAGATTAAAACTGTCCTGTAGTATTTTAATCACCTTCATCCAGTACTGTGCATGTGTCATTCCTCTTGTTAAGATACATGATTAGAAAACAAAATGTGAAAGAGAAACACAAGAAGACCGTGAGTTTTATTCCCACAGATTCAGCAGTTTTTCTTTCATCCCAACTGGCCCCCAGGGAGCCCCAGAGAACATGATGCATCTATTACTGTTGCTCTTTTGACCTCCAACACTGATCTGTTGCCCAATAAAATAACTCTCAAAGGACAGCATGGTGTCACAGCTGGTTTAGAACCTGAGGAAACCAGTTCTTTGCATAAACAGGCTCCATCTTCCCTTTGTCCTTTAAAGAAATGTATCCAATGTTTTTTCACTCTGTTATCTGCTAGCCAATGCCCTCCACTTAGTGCAAAGCACAACGCAAAGTCAATAACACAAGGTAAGGGCATCATGTAACGTAACATCCTCTCCTCAGCCACCTATTATTATGTACCTTTGTACTTGACTGAGTAGATTAAGTACAAAAATTTATAACAAAAAAATATAAAGAAAGACTAGTACAAAGAAACTTATTTTCATTTGCAGCTTCTCTGCTCATCTCTGCCATTAACCTGCTCCCTCCTACTGCAGTGAAAAAGATACGCTAAAATTAATATTCTAAGCTGGGATTTTCAAAGCAGACTATGGCAATGAAGTGTCCAAATGCCACTGACATTCAGCAGGAGCTACGTCCTTAACCCCTTTGAAAATTCTTAGCCAAAACCTATTAATGCATACTTCAAAGAGACAGATATTCACAGTTCTAGGAGTCATTTTCTTAACAGCCTTTCATTCTCATTTCTAACAGACCCTTCTTCCCCAGATCCTAACCCCCTGTTGGGGTACAAAACCGAATTACTTCCACGTCCTTTGTAATTCATAACTCAGTTTGTGCTCTGACTTTGTTTGAGGAATTTGCCTTTATATTTAATGACATACTGAGCTTTGTGTCTAAAAGAGACAAAATAGAACTCATTAATATTGATTTTCCATCATTTTCTTGTCTAACCTGTCATTATGCCTCTTATAATTGGACATACGCACCAGTACATCTAGATGTTTTGACTCCTTACTGTGAAGAGTTAATCCACTTGCATGTTGTATCCTTTGCTTATCATCACTTCTCATATTTTAACAAAAATCATTTCACCCTCACCTCAGTTTAACATCCCATTTGGTCTGCCTTTCCTTCCAAAACACAATGCTACAGTGTTTGTAGTCTGTAGCTTGTGTACTGAAGAGGTGCAGAGAACATGACCTGACCTGAATTTTTGCAATTAGCCGTTCACGTAACCCACCAGAAAGCACTGTGTTAATTGTGCTAACAATCAAATGATGTTGTGGTAGCAAATTCTTGCTAAAAATGTGCTACACTACATTGACACCTTGTGGCTGCTCTATCACAAAGCAAAGTATTCATCCAAATTAGTGTAAATAATAGGAACTAAAAAATAAAACCAATAGGGAAAAGAGTTGGTTTTTAAGAGCTGACGCTAGACAAGTGCCTTAAAAGGACTGTCTAGATCAAATTCAGTTTCTGATCTCAGTCCAAACGCAAGTAGATATGTCCTCCAGTGCTGAACATATAGCATAGACCCATACATCTCCCATCCTAACAGCAATTCAGATCCCTGTGGGATCTCAGCTTTGAAGTCTGTGCCCTGAGCTTACTTCAGCCTGGCTGATGTGTTGTACTTCAGCCTCTGCACTAGAACTAGTGTGACAAAGAAGGGACAGCTTTTGTTGTACCAGCACCCGCTACTAAAATGGAATCAGATTCAAATGATATTTGCAGAAGGAAATACAAACTTTGAAGTATGACAAATTGATTAATGCTCTGGAAAGGTCAAATGGAACAAGGACGTGATGAGCAAGCAGTCATTGTTACAGCCTACCCGATGAAGAGGAAATGTCACAATGCAGGAAGCCTATTTAAAGCAGGCAGATGGGCTGTGACATAAACCCGAGACAGCTCATCTGCTCAATATGTAATCATTGTGTTTGAAAGCGTTTTCATACAATCGTCCTGAGTAACACATAACTACCATGGATTGACAAAGGGAAGGAGCTGCTGCAATGTTAATACAGGAAGGGATTTAAAAAGGGCTCAGATAAATGGGTTACTAATGGTTCTGTGGCCAACAGTCAGTGAATCACTGATCAACATGGCATAGCTTCCCTCCATCATACAACTCTCAAAAACAAATAATCAAATAACACTGCAAAACCTCTCAAACAATCTACCCTTCCCCAAAGACCGCTAAATTTGCTTTGGCTCATTCCCTTGCAAAGCTCGAGACCCTTTGTATCAGCTGATGCCATCACAGGAAACTCTGAGGAATGGTAACTGAATTGGCCTCATGTGGGCAAATACCATCCCACAAATTAATGTCTAGTTATCCTGCTTTTGGGATAGAGGGAACCGGGCATCTGGGAGTTTCTCCTTTCTCCTGCTCATTTTCTGTTTGCAGTAGCAGGAGGAGGCTGTCTAGGGCCCTGCTGCTGCCCTGGCAGATGAAGCAGTGTGAGCTACTGCTGGAGGTCACATTCCCACCAGTGCTGGGGTGATGCTCTGCTGGCCAGTGGGAACTTGGGCAGATCTTGGGTGCGTTTGGGCAAGAACAGCTGAGTTGCTGGAGTGACCACACCAGTGGCAGGGGTTAACTGGGTTGTTGGCGTATCTGAGAGAGCTGGGCAGGAGGAGATCAGGTAGAGGGATTTTTTGAGAAAGAGGCTTGTGCATAGTGGGGCCTCTCAAATTCAGAAGCAGGGACCTGGCAATGTCTCCAGCGTCCTTCACTCCTCCCAAGACCAGCTTCAAGAGAAAGCAAAATGAAGGATGTGGAGGAAGAAGACAGAAAGGATGCCCGGACTGACTGGGTTTGCTCCCACTTCTATCAGCGCCATAATAGCCATTCTGAGGTTTAGATAACTTAAAGTTTATTAATTTCCTGTGTCTGTTTAATTCTACTCATTGAGAAAAAGATACGGCTCCTGACGTTCTGGTGCCCACGTAGGAGTCTCCAGTGACTCACTGTCACTGGGAGGTGGGTAGGAATTGAGTGGAGGGGGCCCTGTCTGCGGGAGAATTTCAATCCAGTGGCTGCTGCGCTTTCAGCAATCCCATAATTTGCTGGGTAAACCATGCCCCTCACAGTGGACTTCAGCCTAGTAACCTCAGCGTGATGCCAGTCTTTAATATCAAGCAATCTGTACTATTTTGTTAGGATGAAGTTTGAATTAAATGATGATTCTTTGAAAAGAATTAGAGCAATCTACTTACTGTAATAGAAAAGTATACCATTAAAGAAATTCCTCTAACATAACCTGCTGTTATACACTTTTTGTTTTAAACTGTTTTTTTTAAAGATTGATTCTCTAAGTGAACAGTGGTTTACTGTCCACAAAACAGTAGCTCAGTGCAATGGGTATCTCCAGTATTACAGTTGGATGAAGCATGTACTTCAAATACAATTTGTATGTCTCTCTTCACACTCAGAATATACGTCTGACGTACTTGTACATGTTAGCAAAGTAATACTTCCAATCTTAAGCTCAATATAATAATGCACGGCTATGAATCGCATATCACATTGCTTTATAATTTATAAAATATCATCTGTAGACAATATATACCACATATTCAGCAGTCAGGTTAATGATGATACTTTGTATAGACAACATCAGCAGAAAGAGCGAGTCTAGATTTACTGGAAAATATGCAGACACCTCCAAACTGGCTATTAACTGCTACTAAGTTTTGGAGAGATGTTTCAGGTCTTTTCAAGCTTCAAACTGAAACATGGAACAGCATCAAGGTCATTATATATGTTACTGATTTGGGGATCCAAGAGACCTCTGAATAACTTGTCATCTGCATATCACTTTATAATGAGAACTCGCAGTTTCTAAACTTGTACATCCTGCAAGCACTACATGTCATTTTTCATGAAGCAATTTTTCATTGTAAAGTACTGGTTGCATTAAACCCAAATATTTTGGTGAGACGGCCTCTGATGTGGCAGACTGATAGGTACTAGTTGATGGCCTGAAGAACCTGATAACAGAGCAAATCAGGATCAATTGCTTTTTGTTATTGCCTTTAATTATTGAAACCAAAAGAAGTAGGTAGAGGAGGAGTGAAGGACTCTGGAGACATTGCCATGTCCCCTCTTCTGAATTTGAGAGGCCCCACTGTGCACAAGATAGATGGGCAGGACTAATCTCCTGATGGTTCAGGTGACTGAGCTGAGATCCAGGACCAGGAAACCTGCTTGAGGCCAGGCCAGGCCATCCATAGTGCAGCAGGGAACTGGAACAGATATCAAGGTCATGCAACACAAACCATCTTTCTTTTTTCTTTCTTATTTTCCCTTTCCTCTCTTACTCTAATAAGGACCCATGAAATCTCTTGCTTCACTTTTAACTCTTTCCTACCAAGCACATGTCCTCACTTTCCCTCTGCTTTACTCTTCAGAAAACTACAGGAGTGAGCACAGCAGCTGCCTGGATGACGGACATCAACCCAGTACTCTCTGCTCTGTGGTTTACACAGCACTTGCAATGAATACATATTGGCTCATGAAAATGATAACAGATGTGAAAAAAATTACAGCTTCACCACCTGTTGCTAATGTAATGGCAGACAGCTTGAATTATTTCATGATAAGCTAAAAAAGGAAGATTTCTTTTCCTCTGTGGGAGACCTTTGGTTCCAAAAAGAAAAATGGCTACAGCGGAGACCTTGTGAAGATCATTCTCCTTCCTTAGAGACTTCTGCCTGCCAGGAATTTCCCCTTGCACCATTCTCTAATGTGTTAGTTATTTTCTTTGCCTAATTTACCTGATGAATTTCTCTCTGGTATATACTTTCAATCTGTCCATAACCTGACTGCGATTTCAGCAACTGCTTTGCCCACAAACTCATACTCATTTCTACACAGACCAGTGTTTTTTCTACCATTATTTACAACAAAGAGAAAGGGCAATAAAACTCAAGTCTTATTCACTCCAGCTGTGAATATATCCTTTGTGGCCACCTTTTTATTCCATCTATGGCCTTGTTCACTGAAAGTGTTCCTACAAAACATCTGAATTTTTCTGTATTGATCTTAATAAAATAAATGCGAGACAATTAATTTGGTTAAACACTAGCATATTTGAGCTAGGTTGTGTCCTCAGTATCTGCTTTGGACCAAGAGGTTGTGAATTAATATTCTTATTTATAGCACAATGTCTGCTGAGAGGTCATTGAGTTCAAGAGGTTAGAATGAGCTTCCTGATTAGTTAGAGGCCTGGTAGTATGCAGACAGAGAGGGCAGTGGGCATGCAGGAACAGGCAGAACCTTGTGTGATCCTCTCTATTCTCTGATGGGAGAATTTGATCTAAGATGTGGCCATTTTTTATGGAAAATTTTGACTATGTCCTTAGTAATCTTCATCAGCTGAAGAGATGAGGATGGGTACTACCTACAGCAAGAAGAGTGTAGACCCTTATTGTGTTCATGTGCCTCTCTGGTTAGAAAAAAAAAAAAAAAAAAAAAAGAGAAAGGCAATCCTTGTAACCCACAAGAAACCTCTACTTTCTTTGTTGCATCACAAAAGGTTCAAGGAGGCATCTCGATAAAGCAAAGAGCAGCCAACGCAAGACAGACAAAAGGAGTACATTCCTCACCTTGGAACAGAACCATGTGAGGAACAGTCTCAAGACACAAATAGCAGTACACTGTTAATTTAAATATACTTGCTCATTTAAGTGAGAACTGTTGGAAGAAGCAGCAATCAATGGCAGAAAGCTGTGTCCCTAGACAAGATGAATAGGCAAAGCAGGGAACCAGGAGAAAGGCAGCACTAACGGCCTTAAGCAACTGAAGCAGGTACCACAGCGCCTTTGCATTCAATGGGAAAAATGACACGTTGAACCCACTACACTTATGCTGTTGAATTGTTGCCAATTAACAGCTAAAAGAAGGATAGAAAATAAACCAAATGGAAGGATAGGAACATGAAGGCAAAACGCAAAAAAATACGTAGTCTTCCTCCCACTTTTCTCTCAGTTTTTCTCTCCAGCCTTAAATTTCTGTTTAAACTGCTGTATCTCATTTACACTGCTATTATTTTTAACTACAATGGGAAGTCATTCATGCTGTAGTTGTCAGCATTGCCTTACTTACTGCAGCGTGGAACTCAGCCTTTGCTGGGCTTTTTCATACTGAGCTTTTCCCTGTTTTGTCGTTACAGGGCCATCATTAGCTGTGTCCTGTTTTTATAAGAGAAGAAGAAAGGGTGTCTTAAATTCAGCTGTCTGCATCAGGAAGGAGGTACCAGGGGTTGCTTAGGAATAGAAAAATGGCACCCTGCCTGTCAAGTGATGCTTTTCAGATTATTTCCTTGATAAGTACAGTGATTGCAGGGAAGCATCTTTTGTGGCTGCCTGCCCTCTTGCAATGTACACGTTAGCACAAGGAGAAATGCCAGGATTCAGCTATTGCCCTGCTGCTGGTGGCATCTCTTTTATGGGGAATTCAAGAGCAACAGTATGTAATTTTGCTTTACACAGCATTACCTTAAGATGATGTTAGTTTTAAAACATTCTTTTTAGTGCCGTTAAGATACCTGTAAAAAATGACTGCCATCTGTCCAAACATAAGGGTTCCATTAACAACCAGAAAAACAAAGGTTTAATTAACAATAAGGAGTCAAAGGCACTACACCTTAAGAAAGAGACTTAGATTACAAGTCTCATTTTCCCTTAGCAAAAGCATTACATGATACCAAAAGGTTAAAGCGGGAGGACCAGCACATACACTTGAGCACATGTGAGCATTTAGGAATTTTTATAATGAAGGTTTCATTTTAAGTTGTGCCTGCACATCGCTTTGTTGGGACTGTCTGTCACTGTTACAGCCTGCTTCATTGCATTTCTTTATCACAGGGCACGAGCACGAAGGACCCTGTAGCTGCTCCACCCTGCACTTCTTCCCGCGGCCATGCAGTGGCACAGGAGACCAGAAATCAGCGTGAGATTGATTGCACTGCTCGTTTGGCCACTGTGCGAGGCAGGGCTTTGTTCAGGGCTGGGGGAGGATGGCCACGTAGCTTCGTGCTAGGACTGATGAATACTGCCACAATGTCCCAGGATGCCTGCTGCCCTTCATCACTCTGTCTTTCTTTCTCTTCCTCTACATGCATCTACATCCAAAGACATAAAAGCATAGCTACCTAATTAGCTAGTTCAGATTACCCTTAATGTTAACCCCAATGCCTGAAAATTCTTCATGCCTTTACGATTACACCCTTCCCATTGGGGACAGCACACACCCTGTATTGTCTAGCCCAGGACAATGCCTGCAGAACACACTAACTGCACACACTTATCCTCCAGATGGCGATACACCCATATTTTTTCTACATTTTCCCTCTGAATTTGAAAGAAAAGCTGTTGTTTTAGACTCTGGACAGCAGAGACTGTAATTTAAAATTTGTACATAAAGATTGCATTTCCTTGCAGTATTTATTTATAGTGATAACTTTGCAGTGTATATATATCTATGTATATACATGTATTTAAAACCATATGTCTTTATATATATACATAAATACCCACACCTACATCTTACTGTGTAGTCATGCAAGCCACACATCTACATTCTGCTCTGCTCAGCCCAGGCAAAACTCCTTTGAAAATGAATAAATAGATCTTGTGATGGGAAGAAGAGTGATGACAGTAGTTTAATTCCTAATAATTTAATCCGTCATCAATACTTGACACTGAAGCTGTTCTGTTTGTTCTCCGTGATGTGTCTGATCCAAAGACCAGCGCAGTCTGCATCACAGGGGAGGACTGGTTTGGATTTGGAGGAGGTGGGGCTCAGGCATCTTGTGATGGAGGCTCCTTGGGTTTCCTAGGGCAGTTGTGTGGGGGGCTCTCCCCGCCTGTGTCTGGGAGTGGGGCCGCGCCAGTCAGCATGAGGATGAGATCCTCCTTGCGGCCAGGGACAAGGCAAACAGCTATTGGAAAGAGATGAGCTGGGGGTAAGACTCAGAGAGAAAATGAAGGTCCCTGAGCAGAACAGAAGTCTCAAGATCTTTGAGGAAACACAAAATCCTGTTTATTCTGCACATTTATGAAATGGATTAAGAGACAGTTATACCCAGGCTAATGGCATTCCTTTCTTCACTGAATGCAGACTCTGAGGTTCCTCTAACTGCTTTCTCTGACTTACTGGGAAAATCGTATGCAGGGCTGAAATGTAATTCTAACTAAATGTAATTCTAACCCACTTCTGAAATGTAATTCTAACTAAATGTAATTCTAACCCACTTCTAACCTGGGTACATGAGTATCTAAGAGCCAAGCACAGACATGGAGAGTGCCGTGTCTATTCGCAGCTATAAAAGCAGTCAGACTAAGCCTTCTGGATATGAAACTAACCCTGAAGTATTAGTTTCTAAAAACCTCAGAATTAGGCACATTTTACTTGTTAAGCAAGTACCCCAGCCCATCAGCAGCAGCGCTTCACACCAGCCATTGGGTTCGGCATCTCTGCTGTATCTGCTTCAGTCTACCAAGCATAAGCCCTACATGATCCAAACCTGAAATTTTGTATTTTCCTTAAGAAAAACTACATATTTATCTAACTTAAATTAGATCTGGATCTAAGAAAGATAGCTAAATGCTATCCCTAATCTAGTTTCCATGGACCTTGCTGCTTGATTGCCAAGTTGAAGACCAAAAGAAATGTCCACTTCCATCCTCAGAACTGAACTTTGGCCATACTGTCCCTGTGCTAGGTATTGCCAAAGAGCTGTTTCTGCACCCAGCATTAGCCATAGTTCTCAACAGCTTTCCAGCTCTAACCATGTTGATGTTCTTAAGAAATGTCTAGCTTTCCTTGATTTAAAAATAGGCCTCTAAAACTTTCTCCAGGAATGAAGAAAGCCTTGGTATAGGCTCAAAAATTGGGGCCTATCTGTGAGAGCAGGCAGAGTATGAAACAAGGCATAAAAGATTTGGGACAAACATGGTCTTAGCTGAACAGCTTTAAAAAAACAAATTTGTCCTCTACGTTACGTTGTGAATGAGCCATTCTGGGTGCTAGTTTCTAGCCAGCTCCAGCAGCAGGGCAGGGAGGTAGGCTGAGGGGAAGCTGTGGCAACAAATTAAAAGAAGGCTACTCCTTGCCACTTGCTACTTGCAAAACATGAAAGAGTGAACTGAAAACAGGGGTATCGCTACCAGGCTCAAGGAAATGTAATTCATTCCTTGATAGTGAATAGTTTGTCTTGGCTGTACCCACACTGAAGTGAGCCAAGAATTTATCCAAAGCATTCCTGATTGTTTAACGATGTAAGATAACGTCGACTGAAATTTAGCTTAGGAAGAAAAAATGATTGACAAAGCGTTACTATTATGTGTTTATCATTTGGTATGAACTGAAGTGGCGTAGCTAACAGGATGCTTATTTGCCTTAGGATGCCACTTGGAATTTGATGTGTCCTCTGGCTGATTGTCACCACACTGCACTGGGGTTTACATTTGTTTCTCTGAGTTTTAAATGTTTGCAGCCCCCTTGGAAATGTTCTAATTTGCTGTCCCTGTGGCACTTGCTAGTCAGTGAACAGCCAATACAACATGAGACACTTTTGGTAGAGTATCGTGTTTACCTTGATGAATTCATGAATTATACAGCTGACCTAATATCTTTGAATATTAAAAGTGAAAATTCAGCTTGCGCATGAAATGTAAATCAATGGTTGAAAAAATGATCCAAAACAGCACCACAGAAACAAGATGAAATGAGTTAATGTATAATTCAAACAGTATAGCTAGGAGCAACATTTCTATTTTAGTACTATGAATGTTTCTAAATCAAAACCAGGCTCTGATGTTTTATTTTATTATTTTTTTTTTTCCTGAGCCTATCTTTTGTTGTTGGAGCTATGAACAGTAATTAAAAGCCATAGTGAATTATGAAGCTATTAAGAACTGAGATTAAAAATTAAATAACAGAGGTACTGTGATCTATGTTACTGAGAACCTAAGGCACATTTAGAGTAAACTCATGAAGAAACTCATGCCATTTCCATGCCAGCCATTTTGTTCAATATAAATTTCATTTGTTTAACATAGCTTTCAAGTTCCAGTTAACACTCAGTTAAAAATGTAGTTTGTGGTTCAGGCCAATGTTATTAACTCGTTAAGCCACATTGTTAGTGGCCTGAGGTGAAGAACTAGGTTAGAGTTTGGCTGTTGGCCAGGGTTTGATCTTGCTGCAGTAAAGATGATGTGTTTTGGATGGGCTCACAGAAGCCAGAGGTTATATTTACGAGAAGTAGCACAGTCCAGCTCTGCAGCCCCTTTTGGGAGCCTGATAGTGCTGACTGATACGTTCCTGGCTAACATGGAATAAAACTGCACATAAGAACCAATGAGCTGCACTGCCCTGTAGAGCTCCCTCAAAAAGTGATGAGATGTTGGTGAATGAGCTAGAAATAATGGTTAAGGGATGTCTTTTTATGATCTTTTTTTTTTTTTTTTTAATGCTGTTTTGTTTTAATGCCATAATGTATATCAGTTATGATGAATGCTACTTTTGTAAAGTGCATTTTACAATAAGACCTAAAAGATAAGAGTAATTAAATACCTAATTACTATTGCATACATGCTTTGAAACCTTACCATATTTTAGCTTTTCCATGTAAACCATTTGGCAAGAAGCTCTAGACTTAGTGTGAATTACTTCAGAATCTAAAAGAACTTTAGAGATGAAGCTCCCACAGTGTTTCATTATTTTAATTGATTTAATTACTATAAGCAATGCTATCATTAGCCCACTGTCTGTTATTTATTTATAAAAAAACTCAGGTGTAGTGCCATGATGTCTTTCTCAATAAGGAAAGATGATTTGAATTACTCAGCATCATGGAGACAAAAGGGCAATTACTAAATACCAACTCACCTCAGGAGACAATCAGATCATTTTCTGTATATTGGTACAATGGATATTTTCTTTTTTGTAATACCACAATACAGAACAAAAGACTATATATATTTCCTGAGAATCTACAAAATGAACATAAAAACAAATGGATGTCCCTTTCTGACTAGTGTTCACAGATGAGTCTATAAACTATTGGGAAGCATTCAGCATCAGAATGGTGTAATTCTCCATTCCTCATCTTTAATGAATTTCAAAAAAGATGCATTTTTGCACTGTCATTGCTCCCTGCTGGGACACACAGGCTGTAGATGGACTAAAGGCATGAAGGGGCCAATGTTCAAATTGCATTAAAATGAACCAAAACAATGGGAGCAGAAATCCCTGCTCCATTATCTACAACATTTTCCTTATCTACAACAGTAACAACTCCAAAGAACTGGGTAATCAGGGATGGCTTGTAAATTATAACCAGCAAAATCACTTCATTCCCTTTCCTTCTTCCTACATTAAAATAAAAATCAGGATAGTCTAAAGCCAGCTGAATAACTGCTAGAGATAACAAGATATAGATAAGGGGATGGCTTCACAGAGAGCAGGATGCACACCACAGCTGATGTTGCTGGTATTGCAACTGATTATGCCTTATCAGGAGGATGTATTTACAGTCTCTTTTTTTCATGGAGGAGACATTTTATCTCTGAGTGCTGTGCAGATAATATTTTGAAGTTTTCCCATAAAGATCTAGTAAAAGGAGAAGCTAAGAGGTCAAACCATCCCTTAATGTGGAAGAGAAAGCACTGAAGCACAACACCTAGACTGAGGATTAAAGTCTGCCTAGGTAAGCAGGGTAAAAATCAGGATCAGAGCAAAATAAGGATGAAGACCATGGCTTACACCATGTACCTGGCAGCTCATATGTCATTCAGCTTGTCATCAGGCACCTTGTGAGGAGGAAATAGGCCTTGCTGACACAGGAGCACCTGGAGTTTGCAATACAAAGAAATATTTGTTGTAAAGCACTGCTTCTATAAAAAAAGCCCTTTTACAACGTAGTGAGTGTTGCTTATGACATGAAAAATAACCTCTTACTACCTAGCACTCTGCTTGCCTGTTTACTGTACTTCTCTACCAGCAGGTGTTCCACCTGTAAATGGGTTGAAGCAAGCATGACATCTTTGCTAACTGATTGCAAACATCCCGGTGTTGTGAAGCTTGGATGCACAAAAGAAATATTAATGCAACAGCAAAATCATGTAACAAAACACAACAGTGCAGTCACAAAATATGAAGGACAAATTCAAGAGCCTGAACTGCTTCCTTCTGATTTTCTGCTTCTGCTGCTCATGACTGCACTTACCTTGGTGAGATGGCTTGTGAGGGACCAAGAAATGAATGCTACTGGCAGCAAGTCAGGAAGTTCATCTTACAGGGATCCAAAGTGGTGCAACAAAGTGTAACCTTTTATCTTATTTTCCATAATTAATCCAGAGTCCTGGAGGTTGATATCCTCAAGTTGCTGGACTAACATCCTGCTATAGGATTTGCCTAGATCTACCATTAAGTACAATACTTTACTGACTTTGCTTGATTCCAGCTGTGTACACAGAGCTGAGTATACTTCTGCTGAAAATTGAAGTTGTAGCTGAAAACATGGAATCAAGGAAGTTAAAAAAACAGCAAGGAAGCAACATGTAGGCACAGTGCATGCAGTACTTGGAATTATTATCCAGAGAATCAGGACAGCAAGAGCTGGAGTGATCAAGTCTTCTTGCCACTGCCTACAAGAAGTTGAATCTGCCAGAAGGTGACCGAACCATAGCGAGAGAGGAAAAAGAAATATGCTGCATAATATTGCCTAGCTGAGAGTAGCATGAATACTATGCTAGTAATCTTTGAAAGCCTGAAGCCTGCACCAACCCTGAGGCTGCATATTATTATTATTATTGTTACTTCTAATAATATTACCAGAAAAGTAAATAAACTAAGATGATATTAATGAGAAATTACCACAGAGATTGCTGGTCTAGAAGGTACTGCTGCCATATAGTGTCTATGCTGCACATTGAAAAAGCACTAGAACTTTTTCCAAAAGCATTGATTTGATTATGGTTTCATGTTGCTCACAGTATCATACCTTTTTCTTATTATTATTATTTTATTTAAATACCTTGTTTCCTCTGGTTAATTCTCCTCCTTTTCCTGCCCTCAGGTCTGTTTATTGACAGCATTTGCACTGATCTAATTTGACTCTAAGCTGTTCAGTGTCCAGTTATACTCTGAATTACCTTGCATTACCTGCCTTTGGAAGCAAAGCATCTTTATATGCTGGTACAACCCCACAGCTGCACTTTCTTTGCCCATCGTTACTGTGTTTTTCATCCTTTTTAGTGCCCCAGATCTCCCCCTGCGCAAATCTTAATGGATCTGGTTGCAGTCTGCTCCTTGTCAAGTGGCTAAGATCTTTGGAAGTAAAGCTTGATAATGTTTTCTTGTTCTTTCTCATACTGTCTCAGCAGAACAAAATTACAGAGATGAAGGATTTTGTATTTGCTCAAAAATTATTCTTGGTATAGTAAAAAATAAGGAAAGATCTTCCAGTTTATTATGCTTCAGTTATAAATGAAAGTGCTGTTATCATGACTTTGTGAGCTCTGATCTCCTGCACAAGTGACTTTACTGCTGTCAGTAGCTTCCAGCAGTAAGAAACTGCCACTCTGCTTTCAGGGACACTCTGAGATTATTGGAAAGGGGCTGCTGGATACACAGAAATCCTGTTGAAATGCTGACCACACTGCAAATCTCTCTAAATCACATACACATTAGGTCTGACACAGCACAGTCCCCATCTGGGCATCAGGCTGCACCAACAACTCCTGCACAGGTGGTTTCACAGCCCGTTTTCTTTACCCTAAATGTTAATTGTTATGGAATGGGGATTTTTGTCATAGTAACAACTCTTTTGACCATTTGAAGGAGCAGCACTGCTTTAAATTATCTGATACAAAAGCTGCTAAAAATTATCTGATACAAAAGCAGCTTCCATGAGTAGGTATCCAGATCCTACAATCTGCATTCAAGTAAATCTTTCAAACTAGTGAGGAATTATGTTCTGTAAAGAAAACCCAGCTGAGGAAGCATGGAAAAGATAAGTCAAGCAGCTCCAGTCTGCAGGCTGCTTCACGGCCACGAGCATTGCAGGGATTCTACTTAAAAACTATAGTCATCTGGATACAAGTTCATCAACTAACACCAGTTTTATATTGTAGTTACACCTGTCTATTGTCTAAAGGTAGCCAAAGATCACTGACAGTATTCATGTGAATACATTCTTAAAAGTAAAGGTTGGAGAACCTAATTACAACCAGTAAAGGGTAACCCAAATATAGCTAATGTTTATTTTGTTGTGTTGGAAATGACCATTAAAATAACACTCACATCATCAATAGCTATGTCAGGAAAATGGGGGAAAAAAAATCAACACAGACATAATTGTAGACAGTTCTCAGAACACTAGGCAGATATGTGGCCACAACTAAACTCTTTTGCCCATGGTCTTTTACTCCACGTTGCCATGGAGACAACACTATGCCATTTAGATTTTTAAAAATGTCGTAAACTCTGTCTTCAGAAGGGTCTATACCAGACCTGATGGGGTACAGCCTTATGTAAACCGACTGAGTTATGTTAAAAGTCACAACTTTGATTTCTTATTTTATCAGTTGCAGCACAGATTATGGAATACAGCTCTGCTGAAGCAACTATTGAGACAGCACAATTGTTCTTAACAGATTTGCCACAGTAGATATTAGTGCAACTTACGTACAGTTCAAGCTATCAGTATAGATGCAGTGTATGTATACAGGGAATGTGCCTTTGGCTTCAACTGGGTCACTTAAGAGAGATGAGGATGATAGAATAGGGCCCATCTGTTAATGCTTGCTAACTAGAATTCTCTTTTCAGCCAGTTGTCATACATGGCCAAGATGAACCACAGTAACACCAGGGAAAAATTGCAAGAGCCATACTTTTTTGCTAATATTGCATATTCAATGAAGTCTAGTATGGAATATATTATGCTATAAGCTTAGAAAAAAAGTGTCAATTTTCAGAAACAGGAATTCTGAGATCTGTCCTTCTTTCATGAATCTAGCAACTATTTTTCCATATTGCTTAGATTAATAGTACACAGAAACAGGCATTTGGGCTTGTTATGAATTACAGTGGCACAACTGCACACTTTAAAGGAGTGGCTTTTATTTATTCTATGTAACCATGAGAATAATGTCATCTAAAGAAGTTAAATCTCATTCTTTTGTAGATCACAGCAACAGATTTCTCCCAAGAGTACCTGTACCTCCACAAAAACTGCCATGGTTACAGTTAATGTTAAAGAATTTTAGCATCAGCAACATGGTTTCTAGTTGTCTAAATTAGTCTGCCACTTCTGAACAGTAGTTTGCTCTACAGTCTGCTGTGTTATTAAATGATCCGTAACTAAAGTCAACTTTCCGTACACTACTGAATGAAGATGATGATAGTTCTCTCAGGCGAAGTTCAAGACACCACCACTCTTCTGTGGTGACACATCAATAATGAACACATTCCTTCTTAGAAAGGAAAGGCTAGAAGTACTACGGCACAGAAATTAGGAACTAGGCTTCGTGTCCAAATATCCAAAACCATGGTATGAATACTATATCTGAAAATATGGAAAACTGTATGTTGTGGCTTAAACCCTCGGTATCTCACAACAGTAGCTCGCTTTCCCCTCCCCCTCTGGAGAGCAAGCTCGAGGCTGCCGGCGGCTGCCAGCGGCCAGTATCAGCGGGGGAAGGAGGGAAAGTGAGAGGAAAATAAAAGGTAGAACTCGAGATTTAATTCAACTAACTTTACTACAATAGCAAATTTGAATGTAAAGGATTTGGAGTAGAACAATTAACTTACTGCAAAAGGCAAGTTCTCACCCATGCGCCAGCCTGACCGCCCAGAGCCAGACCCCTGAGCGCCAGGGCCTGCCCCACTGCGCCTGCGCGCGCCTGCCCGATGCAACTCCGCAACCCACGGCTTTTCCCCCTCGCCCCACTCCCCTTTTCCCGGAGAGCAGTGTGTCGTGATGTATATGTTATGGAATACTCAGTTTTTGCCTTAACTCTGTTTTCAACCATGACAATGTATTTAGTTATTAAGACCTTTACTGAGATTAATAATCCATTTAATACAAGTGCCTGGGGGAATTCCCAACAAGCAGGACATCGCACACCCAGGAGCGAGCACAGATGCTGACAGAAAGATCTTTCTCATTGCTTGGTAGTTTCAGGCATGGCGTGTTCATAGACTCTGGAATTTATGAACTCCAGATTTTAGTATGCTGAGACAAAGAAGAAGCAACCTCAGACTGCCTTAAGGAAAACGCAAACTAGACAAAAAAACAAAACAAAACAAAACAAAACAAAAAAAAAACCACCACCAAGAACAAAAATGAGAACACTTTAAATTGCTTCATTTCAAAGAAAGTCACGCTTCTGTTATTTTATCCATGCCAAACAGGAGTCTCCCTGGTGCAATCTTGTTGCTGACATTGCAGAGGAATTAGGGCTGAAGCTGGCCTGGTGTTCAAGACCTAATTTTATTACAGAGATCACTGTGCCATGGGGAAACTCGCTGACATGTCAGCTGCTCCAATTGACTGCCAAGGCTGTCACCTGGGTTATAAACTGTCTATGAGAAAAACAAATTGTATGAGGGGAGAAAACCTGTAGGACAGCTTGTTCTATGAGAACAAGAAAGGAGTGGGGAATGCAGCTTGGGGGAAACTCTTTCAAGTCCCTACCTGTAGACATGTGGGAACACACCCAGCAGTGATTGAGGAGTGCTTTGTATGGCAGGGGTGCAGGCAACGGTTCTGTCCACTTCTAAGGCAACTTCATACATACACGCCACAAAATGCTGCTTTTGCATACCTTTTACAGGTACCAGACCACAGGGTTTACGTTATCCTCAATTCCTTCTATCCTCAGTTTTGTTTGCCTTTTTTCCTATCTACATCTGTCATCAGCTTGGCCAGCTTCACATTAAAGCTGATCGGATACTTCTATTAACCTCTTGTTCCAGTTGGAAAGCAGTACCAGAGCCTGAGCTTGAAGTCTGATTCCAATTTTCACCCGAACTACCCCCACACTCAGCTCTAATCAAACAGTTTCTGCACTTAGCACTGCCCTCCTGCTGAAATGGCTATGCCCCAGCCCATCATCTACCTCCAACTTTTACAGCAAGCAAGCCTGTCCCCACACAGCCTCTGCTCAGGCAGGCTACACGAGTCAAGCTTGTAACAGCCTTCCTGCAAAACCATCTCTCCATTTCCTGATCATCTCAGAAACACATTTCTTCACCTGTATTCAGTTCATATCCTCCACTCTAACATGGCCAGTCAGGAGTGCGCCGAGCCTCTGTATTCCAAAAGGGCCCCAACAGCAGCACAAATAAGACCCTGTCACAGGGTGTCCTTGCCCATGTCATGCTCAGAAAACTCTTAAAGGTAAAGCTCAGCCATGGGGCGAATGGGAAGATAGACTGCCTGTCTCAGCATACACCAACTTGATGCTATACAGCACATGGAGGAAAGCCTGTTAGAGAAAATTCCCTCTGAAGCAGTGACCAAACTCACGCCTGACACTCCGTCTCCACGCTGCTGCGGATCTCTATCAGGATTTGTACAACTGCTGGCCTTACGGGGCTAGGCTCCCACCAAGTGCTGGAGGAATTAAATGACAAGTAGATACCTCATACCAATGTGTGTGTCAAAACCTTCTCTGCTTCTTTGTGAGGCTTGCATCAGCTCTTGCCTGTCACTGCCATCTGCTCAATGCTATGCCAGCTGGTTATGGGCACTAGGCAGAAAAGGGATGGAATTTAGTCCTCATATGATCGGTGAAAAATATAATTATCAAAATAATTAAAAAATCTTTTCTGGCTAGCTGTCCTATTCTTCCTCTTGCACAGCACCGACTGAGCTGTGCTACAGAAACAGCACTCTTCCAATGCTTTTGCCAGTGTGTTGGTAACAGACTGTCAGCAGAGTTTCATCTCTTATAAACCAGTATCTCTGCAGTGACTTCAGGGATTTAAAAAGGACATTGACCTGCTATAAATCTAGCTCTAACAACATGACTTGAAAAGTATAGAATTAAATTGTAGCTTAATTACATATTTTAAATACTTAACTATATATTTTAAAATTCACATCTCATCACACAACAGATGTAACAACAACTGAGAAGTAAGAGCACAATTTCATTAAAAAAGAAAAAGTTTTAGAACTAGCATTGCTGTCAGGAAAATTATTGCTCTGTTGCAGCAGGTAGTGCTTCTTTCCCTAGAAAATATTGTAAAATGTCCTTTGTTTCAGTTACGGCACTTCCCCTTCAGTTAGCTGCTCAGTATGTGGAACATCATGAAATATATGCATCTTACAAAATGGCTGTTGCTATGGAGATTTCATGTATATGATTGGAGAAGAAATAGCTGAATAAGCCTTCATTTACAAGCCCAGAAAAAGTACTTTGACAGCTTTAACTCAAGGAATGCTTTCTTCTATTTTTTCTATGCCTTATACTTCCTATTTTAGTTTTGTTTTATACTCACAAACCAAATATTCTAATTTATTTTTCTCCGCAGTTCTATTTGAATTTGAACAGGAAAGGTTTGTAGGAAATCCAAAATGAAGACTTCCACTTGAGATAAGAATGGTGGCCTTTGTATAATTCTCATTACAATAGCAATAATAACTGAACGGACTGCATTTTGTGCTTTACACAGGGAGAGAAACTGGTACCCTACACAGGGAGAGAAATTGGTACCCTGAGCACACATAGCAGGCTTGCAACTGTAAAAGAGTCTGTACTCCTCAGCTCTGTCCAATTATTTTCCCCTACAAATGCTTTGCAATGTCTAGGACTGATCTGATGAATTTGGGGGTAGGGAAGGTCTGCCTTTTCAAGGTAGCCCAGCAATTATTTCTCACACACAGACAGGGATAGGTGAGTTGAAGTTAATTGGAGCTTTTTAATTGTCCAGCATACTTGTTTTTGGGGAAGAGAAGATTGTACACATTTAATTTTTGCCAGAGCAGTTGTGCAAATCAGCTGGAACTGTCAACAACATTCACGCTTTTATTAGCTTCAAATTTTTAAAAACCTGAGATGGCTCAGGCCCCCCATGTGCCTTTCCTCCTTTCAGAAAATATCAAGTATATTCCCCAAGTAATCTCAAGAAAACAGAACAATGTTTCTTCCATAGGCTTCACAGGAAATTCCATTTCCTTACAACCTCTACACCTCAGGCTACAAGCTCTGCTTCTGCTCTAACCAGCAGCTTTCTCTACCAAGAGAGACGATAATTGCAGCACAGTTGGGTCAGGAGATGAACTTCAGCTCAACAATTGCAGAACTGAATAAAGACATCTGGTGTAGATTGCAAACCCTCCAACAAGTTACTCAACCCTTAACTTAGCCGCTGGATAGAGAGCTAATAGGGTAGAGTTAGGGCTCTGCCATATGGCAAAGCTTGGTGGTTATATGTTCTGCCATATGCTTTAATACTGCTTGTGAACTTCCTTAGCAAGTTACTACAAAAATTGAAGGGATATCTTGCAGTACCTAAAAATGCTATTAATCCGTGGCCCCGTTGTTTAGCCTCACTTCTATTTCTATTTTCTGGATTTTTTTTTTTTTAAACACTAACAATTGTAAGGAATAAAATAGCCTTGTACAAAACACATAAGGACTGATCTTACTGTACCTCGGTGTGCTTATAAACACACAAAAGTACTGAAAAGGAATTCAGATGTTTCACTGAAGCTGAGTATTCACTTGGGGGTTCCTGAATGTCTGGGATACCTCTAGTGTTTGTTCGGTTCTTCTATGATATTTCAATTTGAAATATTTAGTTGCTTAATGTTTAATACAGGAAAAAATGTCTTTATGAAGTTTGACTAATGTGTATTGCATATTTTGATTGTACCAGAAGATGGACCATAACTTTTAAATATGATTTTATGTCCTGGAAGCAAACAACTTTCCTGATGGAGGAAATTACAATTCTAGAATTGATGCCTCGGAGTAGAGCAGGGTACAGCAAGTAGTGAAATGAATAGAGAGCCTTGAAAGCAATAGCAAGAGTGTAGAAGAGACACTGACAGCCTTTGCATAGCTTTTCCATAAAGAAATCTGCAACTAAGAGAATTGGTGTTTGCTATGGTGCTGTATCAGTGGCAATAAAATCTGTGGCTCTCCACTGATTTCCCTAAGCAGGCACACTTGAAAAAGGAATATGGAAAAATGAGAACTTAGAAATAAGTCTGAATTCTCAGCAGTGTTTCAGGCAGATTTACAAGAAAAAAAAAAAAAAAGTTTCTTGGTGGAGTGATTTTTTAAAATGAAAAATAAGAACATTAAAAGATCCAAATGCTCCAAATTCTACTAATATGCTATCTTCTTCTACAAATAGTCAGGTTTTTTTTTTTTTAAATTAAGAGTTATACTTTTTGAACCCATAACTTGTCCATTCCAGGGATGCTGAGGGACACAAATCAGTAACATTTGGATCACTCACCCTCTGACAGTAATCTGCAATTTTGTAGAAAATAATAACGAGACCATATGTTCCCCAACTGGAATTCCTCTCCACAGCCAGTGGCTCTTCGCTTTGCCCTTTCCCCTGGGCTCTGTGC
This sequence comes from Alectura lathami, assembly GCA_013399715.1. Taxonomy (NCBI): domain Eukaryota; kingdom Metazoa; phylum Chordata; class Aves; order Galliformes; family Megapodiidae; genus Alectura; species Alectura lathami. The sequence continues at coordinate 37,934 of VXAV01000283.1, forward strand.
AGCTGGAACTGGCAGGCAGGTGCTGAGCTGGCATTTCCCATTTAGTCCCTCTATCTAAAAAAATGATGACAATTTGCATTTTAAAGTGTGCATAGCAAACACTGCACCAACCAACAGGAAAAAAAAAGTCTCAGTTTAAAATAGTAATGCTATTTCCAATTAAGGAAAATTTTAATGTCATAGAAGGCATGTTTAAAGGACTGCAGTTACAGATCTATTTCCAGATTCCTATTTAAAGCTCCAATTTCAGATGTTAAGTACTTTGCTTTATTTTAACAATTTAGACAGACCTGCTGGCTTCAAATGAGACTATTTTTTGCATTGAAATTTCCTGGATGAATCAGGCCCTTAATCTGCATATATTAAACAAATTACATTCTATATTAGGGAACTCTGAGGACTTGTACAATTATCTCTTGTGGCAATATTTGAGTTAAGTTAATGTCAATGAAACCCACAGCTTAATACATGTGTAAAACACAGAGCTTCGTGATTCATACAGCACGGCGCAAAAATATGTTTCTGTAGCAACAGACATTAATTTAAGACGCAGATGTTATAATATTCTGGAATAAGCATTCCTCAAAGATTATTAATCAATGTGTGTTTATTTTATCTGATTTTCCTGCTAATTTGCTATTGCTATCTGCTCTAACAATTTCACATCACTGAATAAAATTAATTTTAATGAACTACCACTAAAAATTTTTAAATTATTTTGGTAATTTAAAATGTTTTCAAAAGGCCTCTTGAACTGTGCAAACAGAAGAGGTGGTGGAATTATTTTATGTTTTTTTTTTGTTTGTTTGTTTCTTTGTTTTTTAAAGGTTAGATTTTGAGGGTTATCTGGACTTCTACAATGATTTTTGGGATTTGGCTATGTTGTTAATCTGAAAGGCTGTATATTTCACCTCTGTGTGGCAGGGTGCAAGCAAAAATATTATACAAGTCCTAGAATATTTTTTTATCTGATCTCAGTATGAAAGTTTTTTTCAGAAGAATTATTCTATTTTACAGCAGAGGACTGACCCTAGAAAGCAAGAAAGCACAAGCAATGCCTTAGCTTAGCTTTATGTAGTCCCACTTATTTCAGTCCTTTAATAAAAAAACTCAAATCTGAGGAACAGATGATTGAAGCGACTGAATTCCCCTTATTCCCTAAAAGCTGAAAAAATATTATTCTAAATCAAGGAAATTTCCTCTTGGGCTCGTCAAACCTCTCCCTACTGTCATGCAGAGTTCACTGAAGTCCTGTTTGAAACACTGGCACAATCTTCCTAGCATCACTGAGCTTTGGATCCTAAAATAAGTTAACGATACTCATTAATAAGCTAGTAAGTGTTGGACCTGAATGACCTCCCACTGAAATGTCCTAACAAGCCAATGTCTCAGCATAGTAATGCTTCTTCAAGATGGCTAGGTCAACATTTCTGTCCCGAATTGACAGACAGATTGCCAAGGCACTGGCATAATTGTGCCCTACAGGTATGCACAGCTGAGATCTAGAGCTGGGGAGAATCATCAGAAACACGCTGTTGCAAGGAAGGTGCCTGTATTTTTAATTGCTAGTGCTAGACTATTTTCCGTGCAATATTAATTATCCAAAAGGCTCACACTGCTAACTGTATCTGTGGCATTTCCGGAAGCAAGCAGAAGTTGACCTGAGGGCTGAGGTATATGCAGACAACTATTTTTCAGAA
>VXAV01000284.1:12375-24057 GCA_013399715.1 Alectura lathami
CTCAATATTTAGAGAGCAAAAATAATTTATGTATTTGGTACTTCGTATTATGTAAGCTATAAAAATGCATGTGTTTTCTACTTCAGGAGTGGGAACCAGTGTAAAAATCCTGGGTAGTTCCACTGGAGAAAGTGTGTATGATTTGATGAATAGTAGCTCTACCCTTTTGTCTGCTAAGATGCACAGTTCGCTGATTATGTGATGTAGTGGCTGAAATCTGACAGGGGGATTTCGGAGATTATATTCTACGCTCTAGAGTTTGCCTGCTTTGGGAATTTGAGAGATTCGTTAAATAGATCTGGCCAGAAGAGGCTAGGGCCCTCTTTCAGCGTGGTGCTAAAGTTATACTCGTACTTACTGAGAGCAACTGTGACTACTGTTTTTTAGTATGTGTTCTCACTCAAATGGAGCCTTAAACATCCAACCACCTAAAATTACGGTGGAATAAATAGTTAAGGATGCTGATAACCATTTTTTAAAAAAATCTATTATTCATACTTAAATATTTTAACAATGTTTCTCCCTACCTCTGTTTCTTCACCATCATCCATATTCTCATTTTGATTGCTTGAAAAACATTAACATTCAGTGCTCTGGTGTAGTGCTAAAGTCCTAGATGCATTCTTGTTATTTCTAATCCATCAAGAGTACCCAACAGCTCCTTTATTTCTTTATTTAGGCTTCCCTACACAGCAGTCTAATGAGGTCAGAAAGGTCGGAAGAAACTAGCAAGAAAGGTCAGAATGGCTTATGCTTGGGTCCTTTTCTGTAGGCTGATATGCAGCATGCTGGGAACGGGTCAGATTATACTGTTTGGATTGTGCAGAGAAGTAATGACATTACCTATTTGACAAGTATTCTTCATTATCCTTTCCCACAGAATGCATTTCCCTGACTAGAGCAATTAGCGGGGATTATCTTTGAGAAGAGGAATAAATGGCTTTTAACTGCTTTATGTGTACTGAAATAATGCTAGCTTGTTTAAATTTTTCTTATCGAAAGGATTTTGTTTTTGTAAATTTGAGTGACAGGATATCACCCCTTATCAGAAGAAACAGTACTTTCCCATCCACCTACTGCTGTTACTTATATGAACTTCACAACTGTTTATGTCTGAGGCTTAAATTTTCATTTGGCATTATAACTTGTTTTCACGTTATTAACAATAGTGCAGAATAATTCCCGATTTCTTCCTCTAATTGTTTTGACTTGTTCAGTGAGACTGGTTTTCTCGCTGTAGCTGGTGGTCTTGCAGCATATCTTGTGCTGTTAGTCACTAGGAGCACAACTAAGGGATAAGTAACAATAAGATATTTGAATTTTTTTTTCTTATGGAGAAGCAAGGCATGGGATAATTAAATTGCTCAATGTCTCAGAAAGTTACTTACTAAAAACAGCTTTCATTGTTTTAACTGGTTTGGGAAGCTGATCTCAGGTCTTTGCTGTCAGTTCTTCTTTTTACAATCCAAAGAAGTTTTAAAGTTCAATCATTAGTTAAAATATAATATCTCTATAAGGAAAACAACGGTTGCATGGCAATTAATAAGTGCTTGGTGGGGTCCGCTCCATGCCTTGTTTGTATGCTGAGACTGAACAAAGCACCAGATGTGTGGAGAGGCAGGACTTTTCATTCCGGTTCTGTTCAGGCTAGATTTGACTCAGCTGTCAGCCTAATGTCTAGCGTCTTGGGGTTTGTTGTTCTTTTTTTTTTTTTAAACACCATCCAGTTCCTACCCCCAGCCCCCTTCACAATAGTATGAGGTCATTGGTCCTTTTCCAGCAAATTCTCTGATTTTATGTAGCTGTTATCTTTGTTATCTTCCACTATTTGCTCAGTGCATTTTGTAAATTTTCTCTCTAAGTTTGCTAGAGGTTTTGGATGCAAATTAATTGCTGTTTGATTACTATTTTTTATAAAGGTTAGAAGCGTGGTACTTCTGGTATTCCCAGTTATTTACTTTGCTCTGTCATTCAGTTACTTTAGGACCCATGTGCCTTATTTTCCGCATAGATGTGCGAGATACAAATGTATTTCCTATATCTCAGAGTAAACTTTCTGGTTTCATCTTCCACAACCCATCTTCAAGAGTTTGCCATGCCTGTGCGCTTTCCCAGACTTGGTTCTCCTAATTGCTATTCAGTTTATTTTTCAAAAGATGCTTGGTTTTTGTCGTCCCCACTGTACACCTTTTTATACATTTATATCTTTAGTAGCCTTTTTCATTTCCATTTGTACCTTTTTTTTTCTGCTTAATCTCAAAAACATTTGCAGTGCACTTACAGGAATATCCCTCTAAGACTTTTACTGTGAAATCATTTACTATTGAGTGGTATGTCTCATATATATCCTCCAAGGAACTCAGCTGTGAAACAAACTTTTTAGTATTTTCAAACATCACAAAATCCTACTATTAACAAATGTTTTCTTAATGTGTTCTCATGTATATCAGTGCTGCTGCAAAGGTAACGCCTCCCTGACCTGCTGATGCATCTCTTTGTATCCCCTTTAGCAGTCTGTTTCTTTTTTTTTTTTTTTCTTTTATTTTTTTTTTTAACTGCCGCAAATGTATGCTATTTGCCTCTGCTTATTGATAGAGAAGCAAGTTCTTCTTGGTCTTTGCCTCTCGACTTACCTGTCAGCATTCATTAACACTGGCGACTTTTGAAATCGTCAGCTGCCATTTTGTTTCTAATGTTTTGGAGCAGTTCCTGGCAGTCTGCAAATGTACATCACTGTTTTTTAAATTCTTTCATAAAACCTTTGTCGTTAGGTCTACACAATTTTCAGCAGGCATGTAAAAGTAACTGTTACGAGATGGCAAGTGGACATCTCTCTGTTTTCTCTGCACTCCCAGCTCTTTGAATCTAATTGTTTCCTGTTTGACATTTAAGATATATAGCATTTAAGGCAGAAACTACTTTAGTGTCTGTTAATGCTATTGTTATTGCAGCATGATAATCTGAAGATAACAATCAGGGCACGGTTTATGGGGAAAGTAATACTTTTCTTAATTAGATCAACATCTAGAGTTAGAAAAGTAGGCGGGCTTCTGTGTGTATGACCCCTTTCTCATGTTCTCAGAGGGTTCAGTTTTCCTAGTCATCTCAGCTTGTCCACTTGAAGATAGCGCCTTTCTCTGCAAAATCTGCCTACATCGCACTGAACGTCATGAAGAGGCTAGCAGTTGTTGGTCTGGGTCTGATCCAGTGTGACCGTGAGTGTAGATTTGAAGTTGTTTGCAACTGCAGCAAAAGAATAAGATCAGCACTGAGCATGTATCAATTTGCTGTTTTAAGTATTTTACAAGCTAAACAAGACTACTCAGGAATCTTCTAGGTACTGGAGATGAGAAGAATATTGCAGGATGCACAATGCACGGCTGTGAACTCATTGCCATTGTAAATGACATGAAATAGTTTCCTGAGTGTAAAAGGGGCCACTGCTGTATCTCAGTCCAAGACATCCAGAGCAGTAACAATGTCTTTTGCTCTGGTGGAGTAGAGCAGTTGGCCCTGACAAACGCTTTTACTTCTTGAAATCTGAAATGGCAGAAGTGTGCATGGAGGATGCTGCGTCTTGGTGACACGCGCATCCGTTAGCGATAGCGGAGTTAGGGCGGAACGAGCACGGTTGCTTGGACACAGACAGAGCTGTGGTAGAGTCGCTGAAATCCACCCACCTGAAGAGGTGGAATTGGGTAGCCGTGGATCTTGGCTTCATACTTCTCAGTCACAAAACTGGTGAGTGAGCTCCTCAGTGAGCTTGGAACTGTTGATCTGGTAAAAGTTCCGTTAACAGCAAGTGACAGCTGGTGCTGTCAGCCTGCACCTTTGCTGTAACCTAGAAGGTCAAAACAGACAAGTTGACTAGACTCTTTCTAAATATTTGACAACACTGGTATTATCTCCATCTATTGTAGCAGAAATAAACAGTGCCCATATGCTGCTAGAAAGGAAAATATTGTGACAGAGATAATCTCCTCAGAGCTTAAAGATGCCTGGCCAAAGGGGCAAGTTGGTGGAGAAACACCAGTCACTGCAGGGAGGCCAAAAAATCATACTGAAGTAGCAGTCAATGCTTTTCTGCAACATTGGAAACTGATAAATGATGCAATTTCCTATCAGGTCATGTCAGTGGTCCCCACAACCCAAGTTTTCTGCATTGCAAATTGGTGAGCCTATTCAAAGTATTTAAATATAAACCTACTAGGAAGTCGTATTTGTTTGTTTATGGAAAATATTTATTGGAAAAGATGTCAAATAATGATTTGAGGGGAAAAATAAATCCCTTAACTAAACATGTAACACACAAGGGCTGGAAAAAATGTAATGTTTACAGATTGTAGTCTGTCATACTCAGCCACTGGGTGTTGTACTTCAGTCTGGGTGATAAGCATGTCTGCTGCCTCTTAGTACTGAAGAGAAGTCTAACTGGAACATTGTCCTGCAACTAGTAGGTATCAAGCAGTTTAATTTTAGCAATTCATGCAGATTTCTGAAGTGCTGAAATCTTGAAAAATATTTGGGCTATAAAAATGCTCAAATACAAGAAGTCTTCATTCAGTCTTGATGCCTGTTAGAAAGAGCTCTGAGGTAAAAACAACCAATTGAATGCCACTTCTTCAAAAGAACTTCCAGACCTCAGCGTGTTGCTGAAATGTTGATCCTTGTACACGTCCAGATCGCGTGAAGACTGCAGTTATTCTTTGTCCTGTTGGAAAGTTGGATCAACAACACAGCCCGCTTTGGTTGTTCAGTGAAGCCATGGATTTTCACCAGCACGTCCTAAACTGCCCACTGATGTGGTAGTGTGGCTGTGTTTATTCAGATGTAGTTGATCACTCTGTGTCCTATATGAAAGGAATGGTGATCATTCTTTCTTGGAAAGTGTATTTTTGGATTGGAGGAACTACTTCCTTCAGTTTTATTTCCGAATTCAACAGTTGTCTGTAACAGCTGTAATCCCCAAGATGTTGTACAGAAATGGGAAAAACATTTACTGGAAGAACATAGTGGTTCAGGTTTTAACTTGATTAAAATCTGGTATGTATGCTGTGAAATTTATTTTAGATGTTAAATATGTGGTAGGATTTTTCACTGAATTTCTTAACATTGATTTTGAAGAAAGGCAGATCATTACCATGTCTTTAGGGGATGAGGAGGGGAACCTTCTGCAAATACATTTACTTTCGTCATGTAGTCTGCTGTCAGGGAAAATATGGGGGGGCAAATGTGTTGTGCTCTTGTGATAGAGAAAACTCAACACAAGCAATAAAATTCCCAGAGCAATGCTGATATTATCAGTGATGCTGGTACACAAACAGAGAAGTAAAGAAAAAATATTTACAAGCTCTTTTGGATACACATAAGGGAAAGAAATCAATGTTGCTCAAATAGAAGCGGGCGGAATTACTACAGGTAAATCAGTTTCTGTGCTTTAGAGGTTATTTGAAACAGCGAAGAGTTCACGTGCAATCTAGAATTCAGTGTCATTTTAAACTGTAAATGACATACAGGGTGGTATATGGGATGTACAAAGGCAGGAAGAAGTCTTGCAGCAAATTCACTTCCTCTGGAATGAGGTCCTAAACTGTTTAGCAATTCAACGCAGACGCTTTATTTTAGAATTTAGTTATCTCCTGGTCTAAAGTATAAAAGTTCACTGTGTATTTTATTGTTAACTGAAAATGTTTTGCAAGTTGCGATTCTTTATGAGATACTGCCTAGCTGTTAAATGTAGAGAATTTTTTTTATCGCTGTCTCTGCTTAAATTGAAATTCATATATTTACGGTAGACAGGAACAAATTCAAAGACACTAACAATGAAAGATTCATTTTCCAGTGGACGGAATCTTTAGCTGTTTATAAAAACTCAAGAGTGTGTCTGCTCCACTACAGAAATCGTGAAAGCAAGGGATGAGACAATCTTTCTGGTTACAGTGGTGCTTTAGAAAGTTCTACTGACAATAATTCTAGTAAGAAAAGGTGGTGTGCTTCCCCCTGACTGGATTTTACTTCTGTTTCAACTCCGCTGTCTCAGTAACGTCCTGTTTGGTTTACTGTTGTATGAGAGAGACTAGAAGAACCAATCAGTTGGAAGAAAATAAAAAGAGAAAATATTAGCTACCATGCTTGCTTCAGATATTTCTTTCTTTCTTTTTTTTTTTTTTTTTTTCAGATTTTTTGTATTTATTTGTAAGCTGGTAACAGCCAAGTGAAATTTGTAAGCTGGAAAATGATACTGTGAGAAAAGGTGTGCTTAGTCACCAAGCACGAGAAAAGCGAAGGGAGCAGGGAGTATGCCAGTTAATTAAAAACTGGAACCCACCTTTGTTTCTTCTGTTTGTCTTGCAGTTTCTTATAGCACCAAGCATAGCTGTATGGTTCTGAATTACTTCCCGGCACAGATCATGTTGCTATGTCTGAGCTGTCATGGAAACTAGCTGGAGCAAAGCTGGCTTATGAAGTGCATACAAGACAGCACAGGCAGTCTCTGTTCTTAAAGTATCTGGCTTTTTCTAAGACTTTTTTAATCTTTTCCTTTTTTTAACATGGTAACAAGCAGTTGGCTCTTTAAAATAGAGCTTACCTCATGTTTTATTTGAGAAAGTGTGGGTTCTGCTGGTGCTGTGGACCTTACATAAGGCTAACATTGGCTGTATCAGGCATTACAGCAACACTTAAATTAATTGCTTTGATTATTCACCTAATCTACTGCAACAGCAGCTAAGAGATATGTCTGCCCCTTGCTGTACACCTCTCAGTATATTAACTTGCCTGCCACAGAGTTAATAAGTTCTTTGGTCTTGGTAGTTAGCCAGCAGGTTTCAGAAAGTTTGCAAAAGGAGGAAGAAACCCTGAATGTTTACTCCAGGGGAATATTTTTGTTTGAGCACAGTAACTCCTGTAAGGCTTAGTGCCATTCAAGTACACCCAGCTGGTTTCTGGAAGGAAGTGTGCTTTCCTCTGAGATACTGTCCTGGTAGGAAGGTCATTAGGACTTGTTTTATCTGGGAAAGATCCAGGTGTTGTAAGGTGTAGCTACAGTGTGACACTAAAAATGAGTCTGCTTTCAAGACAATCAAGAGGATCAATCGGAAATGGTGTGCTGTTGGGTACCTCTCAGAGCGCACAAGGAGCATTCGTTTACTGCTGCTCGGTGGCTGCGTTGCGCCATGTGATTTAGGACGTTGCTCCTGATGGAGAGGAAGCTTTAGGAGTCAGATAGTAGGGGTGCTGCTTTTCAAACCGGCGTGAGTGAAGAGTAAGACATGACAGAGAGTGAAGGGTGGCAGTGGCAGTCTTACGTTGGCGTGCTGTAGGGGTCACTGTTCGCAGTTGGAAGGCTAGGTGAAATCAGAACTGCTTCTGGGCAGGCCTGTGCTTCAGCTGTGATAATTTTTTTTCCCTCCATCTACTGAGCTGAGGATGTCTTCTCACTTTTCAAACAGATTTTGTCAATTGTCCTAAATTTCTCTGACTAGACTCTTACTTCAAAATATGGTTGTACTTCTCTGTAGAAAATGTCATTTAGAAATGAGTAAGTTTTTAAATATATTTATGTAATTCAAGAATCCAAAGGATATTCTTTCTGGCAGGCTACTGAAATCCTACAGGCTCCAGTATTTTGAACTGAGTAGTTAATGTGGAACTACTCAAAGACAGTTCAGCTTTGGCTGTGATGTGTCCAGAGAAAGCAAGACATGGGGGCCGGGCAGAGGAAGTGTATCGGATTAAGCTGTGTTTGGTCTGGAAAGAAGTATGTGGAATTTATATTTAAGGTTATCTTACCCCAGTGGTATTGACAGTAACTTCAGATGGAGAGCTTTAATTAATATTTCACCATTTTCTCTCAAAGAAGGTAGTTCTGTAGAACTACTGAAATGGCATAGTTCCAGGGGAAATTTGCAGCTATACCACATCCTGAGCTCAAATTAGAGGAGTTTGCATGGGCAAGATCTATAGATCTTGCCAAAGGAATGATCACAAATCCTCTGCTTCTAAACCTGGAAGTCAGTTCTGAGGCGTTTGGAGTTGTTGCTGCTGTAGCTTGTCAAATACAAGCCATGGCCTCCAAACCATGCTGCTTCTAAAAGCTGGAGGAGAGCGTATGTGGTCTATGGAAGGCATTGCATAAATCCTGGGCTTCAGATCTATTTTGCCACTGGAGTGCGAAAGATAGTATGAGCAAAGCCTCCTTTCTCAGCTGGTGTGGAAGCTTCCATTTCTGGTGCACCTGGAGAAGTCAGTGCTCTTGCATTTTGTTGTAAGGTACAGGATTCAGCCCTTGACGAAAAGCAAGGTGCAGATAGCTCCTGTTTGTCTCATGAAATTAAGCAGTGCTCTCCCAATAATTTTGATTCATATCTGAATCATCCAACCGTGATATATGATTCCGAACAGCAGATTAGGCTCAATACCTACCAAAACAATTTAGTTGTATAAGGTGGGAATGATCTCAAGTTCTAATTTTAGTCTGTTCTCTAGTAATTTTTTTAATTCTGTTTGTTTGTTTGTTTGTTTTTTAATTATTATTCTGTGCAAGGTCTCTATTTCAGTGCATATAATCTGTGTAAAAGTACTCAACTTTAAATGCATACAGGCTAGAATAAAGCAGGCTTGACTCATTTACTCCTTTATAATGTTGGAGATGATTCTGTGTCCAAACTTCCACAAGAATTCCCTTTTGCTGCAGCCTCTGTGAAATAGGAAAGCATGAGAATGTCCCTCTGAACTGGTCTTCCTTCAGAGCAGATGTGGGATCTGGCAGACAATTTACAGTTTGCATTTACACTTTGTCAGCAGGTTCTTGGTTCTGTTTTCATGTGGATTCATTCAGTAGGAGCCTTACATTAGAGAAGAGAGCCCTTGTTACCTCTTGAATCCCATAGGAGACTTATGGTGGGAGGATTGGTAAGCGTCTGCACGTCATACCTCCAGCATCACTTCAAAGAGAAGTGATGTGGGATTCTCACGGAGAAGGCCTCGCTGTTATAGGACAAATCCCCTATGAGGGTTACCAGAAAGTATTTTCGGAACTCTTCCTTCTGTGGAGTGGCAAGGGAAGTCTGGCTTCTTGCTACTGTGAAACTCTTGGGTGATCTGTAATTCCCTGGGGTTAAAAGGCATTTCCATAATTGTATGATGAAATTCCAGAAGATGGCTCTGATAGAGACCTGCTTCTATTTGGTATACTTGTAAGAAGCGAGGACGGGGTGGAATATATGTAGTTTCCTAAAAATGTCAAGTTAGAGTTGGGAAATTCCAAATTCCACTCTGGAGGATGGAAGCATTTTTCTTCCTAATCTTGAAGAGCTGAAAAACTGAGGCTGCCTTTCGTACAGCGTGAAGACTGCTTGCTGCTATTGTCTCTCTGCAGAAACAACTCATTCCTGCAATCTGCTTCAACAGTATAATCTTCTTGAATATGTTTTCCCCTAACCTTCTTTCAAGATTTGAAAAGTGCTCCATAGTACGACACAGAAAATGTGGCAATAATACTCTTTTCCTTACCAGTTTTTGTTCTCTCCATCTGCCAAACGTTTGTTTTTTCTCCCCTCCGCCCTCCCCCCAGTGCTACTGCAGCAGAAACGCCTGCCTTTTGTTTATGTCTTCCTACACTAGCGTCGTGACATCATCAATGGTATCGCCAAGGGAAAAAATATGCCTAGCTGCAGCTAAACCAGCTGTTCGTTAGCAGCCCGTCTAGCCTGCTTTCATTTCTTCTCATTAATGTATATGTGGCGATGCTTTCCTGCTTAAGAGACGTGGAGGGTTCTCAGCCAGGAGCCATCTGCTCAGCTGTTGTCTTTGGGTAGATAAAAATGGTGGCATTTTAGAATATACACCTTCTCGATAATGGTATTTTTTGTTTAGAAAAATGAACGTGAGATGCGAGAAGAGATCCATTGCTGGATTTAGCTGTGGGTAGTTCTGTGTCCTTTACTACCCATCCTTTATAATTCAGTGTAATCACAGAGACTGCACATCAGCTGATGGAAAACCTCGATAATACATGACGAGCAAGACACAGAGAACAATAAAGAACTGGAGAGTTTTGTCATTGATGTGCGTGACGACAGCGAAGCGCGTGAATCTGTTTGTCATGCTTGTTCCTTCTGCCATGCAAATCAGTGGCAAAACTTGCACAGGACCAGAATAAAGCCAACAAAGAGCAACAAGCTGTCATTTATTCTAATGAGGGAGGTTTTAAAGAGAAGTTGTCGGTATTCCATTTGTGGAATGTTAATGAGAAAACAGTTTCTTTTTGCCAGCTTATGCTTTCAAAATGCTATGAATCGTTGTGAATCATCTCTGCAATCTCACAGCAGAGCTGCATCTTCGCAGTGCTAATACGAGGGTTAATTACTTGTTCCGTACTGGTTTTTGGGATGGAGAAGAGATGTTCATGTATCCATCACTAGCTCTGTTAGAATTTAAAAATAGAATATTCTGGTAATTCTAAGCTAGAATTAGGCTATCTTGATGTATCCGTGGAAAAAAAATATATATATATTCTCTTTTTGTATAAGTGCTTTTGTGATTTTTGAATGCGCTTATTAACTTAGTCCAATATCAAATGCTCAGGTAAACATTAAGCTTTTAACCAATATAAAATAAAATTTAAATTTATAATTTGAGTAAAAAAAAAAAAAAAAAAAAAAAAATGACAAAACTAAGCAACCAAAAAAACCCACCCTCAAACCTGGATATCGTCGCCTATTATCAAGAAGGGATCAGGCTTCATTGTACTACATAATTTGTCATCTGGGTCTGGGAATAATCCTCGCTTAAATGGCCAATTCTTACTCACCTGAATAGTCTCACTGAAACCAGCAAAACTAATTTTATGATGAGAGATACAGGATAATGCCCCTGACTGATGAGACACATTTAAATCAAGGGGCTGCTTTTTAGGAACAGTTTTTCATTCAGAAGCTTGTCCTCTACAGCAAGGATAAACACTGGCAGATTAAATGTGTTGGCAAAATATTACCTCTTTGGAATATTAATTTCGGCGTGCGTGGTGTGTGGAGCGGTGCAGACAATGCAAGGGTTTTTCTGCTGCTTGCAAGAAAGATTTCCTTTTAAAAACTCTTTTGAATTTCTGCTTGAACGTTTGTTACAAAGGGAATAATAATAATTTTCAGAAAGTTGAGGGGGATTTCCATAGTTCCTGCTGTCTTAATGAGCCAAAGCAGCTTCAGAATTTGTTATTCCTTCCTCGTAGTCGACCTCAGCTGATGGGGAGGAAAAAAAAAATAAAAAAATCTCCGTAGCCAGTGAGATGAGTGGCATGCCTGGCTTCCTCCGGCAGAGCTCCCATGTGATCGCAGAGGCAGCCCCAGCGAGGCGAGCGCAGGAGGCAGCAGTCGGTGATGGGGCTTTGTGCGGGGCGCAGCGCTGGCCGCCGAACAATGCGGCAGATGGTGCCGGGGGACGGGAGAGGCTGCCGGGCTGCGTCCGGCGGCGTGAAGGGATGAGCAGGCTGGGCTGGCTCCTCGGTGGTAGGAACACTGCATGGACTGGGAAAACAACACTCTGAACAGGTCAGTGGTTTTTTTTTTTTTTTTTTAAACAGATTATTCACACATTTCAGTATTTAAATATAAGTGGTGGTTTTGCTATTTATTACATTTTAGTAAAGCCTTTTTTTTTTTTTTTTTTTTTTTTTTTTTTTTT
>VXAV01000284.1:25098-74261 GCA_013399715.1 Alectura lathami
TGAGCCCGGCATGCCCCGCGGCGGGGGGCGGGGCCATGCAAATGAGGCGAGCGGGGCGGAGCCGGCGCCGGCAGCCCCTCGGGGCAGGGGCTGTGCAGCCTGAGCGCTCGGAGCTTAAAAAACCGGGTGGTGGTAAATGCAAAACTCTCCGCTGAAGTCCGTCTGAAGGCGGCCCGTAATCGCTGCGTAACGGTATTTCTCCTCCACGAATTAATTCTGTATCAAAGATGCAGCTTGGCATCGCTGCAAGCAGGCTTGCACTCTTTGGACAGCAGGTCCAGAAGGATGTGCTCAAGTGTTGCTCTCCTAACTCTTCCACTCAGCCTGCAGTGAGGACGCTTACAGTAGTGATGTCGGGCTGGGTGGCAGACGCTGAACTTGCCACTCTGAACTGAATGGAAAAGGTAGTACACAGTCATGCAATTATATAAATGCCATATTTGTATCAAAAAAGTACAGTGGATTTTAAGATCAGAGGCAGTTATGTTCTTAAGTAAGTGTATACATAGGTGAGACAGTTTCCACTGAAATACCGGCAGGAGCATAGCTACAGAGCAGGCTTCTCACTGCTTTAAAGGAACCATCGCTTTGACACAGGCCGGCCTTTTCTGTGTATGCACAAAGGATCAAAAACACAGTTTTCCCGTGGACAGAATCCTCGTGGCTCAGGCATTCATGTTCTAAAGCGCTCCCAGTATTGGGTTGTCTAAAGACCTTCAAAGAAAAAGATCCCAAGAACATCTGAAGCAAGCAGGTGTTCTGTGTTGATGCCAAGTTAGGATAATTCTGTAATGCACTTTTTTTCCTGATCTGAACTCCATTAAAACTATGATTTTTTTTTTGGCTGCAGTTTCAACACTGGGTGTTGTGCTCCTGTAAGCACCATAAATAGAACTAAGTCTTGCTCTCGCATCAGATGTGCTGGAGACAGAGACGTGACTCTGGCCTCCTGTACCACTGAAATTCGTGTTGGTTCTGCTGCTCCCAGTTTATTTCAGGAGCTGAGAAGCCCGAGTCTGGTGTTTAATGTTTCAGTTTGAGCATGCAGTGTTTATCTTGTTCAATATCTTAGATACTTGGTCTAACCTGCTTATTGGAAAGACAGCAGATATAATAGAGGAATAATGAGGTTTGTTATTAATTGGAGACATGTAAGTCGCAGTGTAGGGTGCCTAATGGACACTGTTGAGAAATTCATTCTAAAGCTGAAAATCCAAAATAGCAACAGATGATTCTGCTCTCTAAAACTCTTACTTGCTCTTAAATGATGCTTCTGCCTCCAAGAGAGCACGGGGCAGGTGGCTAGTTCTGTCCCAGCAGAGTCCCCAGGCTGAGATGCTGGTGGGTGGACATGAGGCGTTACAGGGCCGGCAGTGCTATGGCAGTGGGCGAGCTGCTCGGCTTCTTTTCATCACCGACATGGTGACAAGTGTCGTGGGAGTTGGATGGCTACACGTAGGAATTACTAGACCTGCAGCTCTTCTGTCAGCCTTCTGGCAGGGTTTTCAGCTTTGGAATATAACATAAACTGAAGAGCGTTTTTGGACATGGTTATGATGATGGCAAGGCACTACAGCCATACGTTCCAGATTTTCTCCAATATTACAGAAAAGAGAAGACAGTCAACATTCAAGTTTAATACAATTAGGTTCTAATTTTAGATCAGTCGCATTTGGCCTGTAGCTTTATTTGTTCTGTGGTAAGACCATACAGTTCCTTCACCTGCTGTTGTGTTGCAGGGCAGTGTTGGGGGTGAGTAAGGACCAATGTGTAATTTCTGATGGCCAGAGATACAAAGTTACTAAGGGTAAGGCTGGTAATTGAATGTGGGCTTGGCAGCCCTACCTTTGGAGGCTGTCAGTCCTTGAAATTACTGAGAAGATTGCTGGCTTATGGAGAAGCGTGTTCATTTATTGATTACGCGTGCTCTGCCTCCCCATAAAAATAAAAACATCTCGTTCTGTGATGCTATGATCACTGCATCCAGGAATTTGAAATCTTTGTTTAGCTGATCTTTTTGATTGATTTCTTAAGGAATTAAGCCTAGCCTTCTCTGTGCCTGTCATATTGTCCCATATGTCTGTCGTATTTTCCTTGTTAGAATTTTAACCCATTGCCTCATTTCAGCTGAGTTTGAAAGAGCAGTAGATGGTCTTCAAGTGTTCTGCAAGTAAGTTAGAGAAGAGAGTCTTACCTGTTGTCGTATTATATAAATTCAGTGTAACCTGCATTCAGTAATTTGTTGTCTATCTTACTTTTTTTTGGTGAATTTTCCTCTTTAATGTTCATACTATTATTGCTAAAAACCTGCTTGATTTTAAAAATAAATATGCTTTTTTGTAACTAGTTGAATAGATAGACCATGTATAATGAAACAAATAATAGAAGCAAATATTAATTTATTTTAATTTAAACGTAGCTTGTCTGGGCCTGAATGCCTCCTTAGGACTGCCTTGGGTATGTATTAAACCTGCTGATTGTAGCATTCTGAGTTGGTTGTACGTTGGCCTTGATTTAGACATGAAAGCTTGAATTATTGTAGCTATAAAGCTATTTTGGAAGATAGTAGTTTCAAAACATCACAGCCTTCCAGTAGATATTAATAATTTATATTTGCCAGTACAAATAGTTTTATTGACTCTACTCTGTGCAGGAAAAGATGCACTCAAACATCTTTTACTAATTTTGGCCAAGCCTTGAATGAAGTCACGATGTTACGCTCGTGCCGGGGAGCTGTATTCGTATCTTTGGTAACTGAACGTTATCTCCTCCTGACCAAAATTATCTTTGTTTATTGGGGCCTCTTTCATCCACTGTTCCTCTAATATTTTTACAAAATAAAATAATAGTTCTTCTGGTATTTCTGAGCTGCTGTTCAGTTTCTTGCAATTTATTTTTTTTTTTTAGTTTACTATTAGAAAAAGACAACAGAGTAATCTCTTCAAGACATCTTGAACTACCATAGACAGTAATCTCTCACCAAGTTGTTACAAATAGCTGTACCAAATATTTGATCTTTGAAAAACATGCACAGCCCTGTGAGGATATTAGAGAATTGGATTAAAAATGTTCTTCCTATTTAACATTTAATAGAAAAATAAAAAGATATTAAGGGGTATTTTTTATGATTTTTATCTTCAAAAAAGAGAATAGGAAAAAAAAACCCACAATAAACCAAAATCTCTTGCTTGGTTGGTTTTAAGTTATCCGGTGGGGGGGGAAAAAAAAAAAAAAAAAAAAAAGCAAGCTGACCCTGTAAGTTTTAAATGACTTGCTAATGAAGTAGGAAGGATGTTATCCAGCCATCAGGGCTCTGCACCAGTTTCCATGTTCTCCCTCAGAGAAAACCTGGAGGCTGCTGGAGCTCCCAGGTCTGTGTCAGGGCTTTTGTGGGCACAGGGGAAGGTATTCTTGTGGCGGTGCCTTCTCTTAGGTGGCTGTGACAACGCAAAGGCCTTGGGTCGGGCTGGAATTTGAGTGCTGAGTTAAGGAGAGGAAAGTTGAAGCAGTCTCCATTAGGGAACATGCTGAGCATGCCTATTGTGTAACAAACTGCAGCACTACTGAATCGCAAATGGCTGCTGGCTGTGCGCAGGCAGCTCCTTAATTTCTCAGGATTTGGTGCATGAGCAACTGAGACCGTTTGTCATGCTACCTGTGTTATGGATTCTTATATACAGTGTTTGGTAAGGCATATTAGACTTTGACATTAAATGAGTATGCGTAATTAATTTTTTTCATCTTGTGACAAAAGGAAACATATGTTAGAACAGCAACAGAATCTGCGGAGCTAAGCAATGAATAATTGGGTAATGGCATGCTTTGTGCACTCATATCACCCTTTACTGTGTATTTTTATATCCAAAACAGTGTATATTTGCACTTCAGAGATGCCTGTTGACCTCAGAATACATTTCACAGCACTGTGACTGTATTAGGGCAGCGTTCTGCTTGGCAAATCAGTTCTGCTGAGAAGCGAGGTGTGTTGGTACAGCTCCTCTGCTTCTGCTGTTTGCGCTCGCTTGCTCAAAGCGAGGTAAGCTCATGCATATCCTTTGCTACATGTTCAAACACCTAGCGTGGATGAATACCTGCAGCCAGCTTGGAGGGCATCCCATGTTTTTTTGTGTCTGCTTTGTTTACCGTTCCCTTACTAACTGGCCTTCAGTGATCATGGCAGTGCATGGCGTTGCTGTTTGATTAACGTTTTTCTGAAACAGTGAAGAGATCTTGAAACTCAGCTGTTTTGGATCAGCTTCCAGGCTCTGTAGGAAAGGAATTTTTTACTTAAGCCTTCAGCTCCTTTCATCTTTTCGTTATTGTCGTTCTCAGGAACTTCCTAATTTAGACAAATGTTCATGTGTTTAGGCACTTCTTTGATGTCTGGGAAATGTCTTCACTAAAAATTTCAGGTCTTTTCCTCTAACTTCTAGGGAGTGAGAGTGCTTTCATTCACAGTAGCTGCAAGATTTATCTGTGCTAAAAAGTAAAACAAACAAAATAAAAACATTTCCCTGGTGTAATTGGACTAATGGAGAACTGAAAGTAAGTCTTAAAACAAGTAGGCCTAAGTAACTGTAGCCATAGATATCATGAAATGTTTGTGTTGTAGGAGAATCATTGCACAAATGATTGCAATTTATCTCTTTTCACCTTTTAAATATTTTTGCCAAGTTAAAACACACACGAAGGAACGTATGAAACTTGCAAAGGAGATGAGAGGAAAATGGGCAAAAACTGAGAGGGTAAGAGCAAAATCTTTGTGTTCCTCTTTCCAGAAGAACGTAAGTGGAGGTCAGAATAGCCAGCATAATTGATTCCTGCCAGAGGCAGTATGAATTTATATCTTTACCCTTGACTTGACTTTTAGCCTGTATTTACTTAGCCATTTAAGTTGTTGCAGTCGTTTCTTTCGACCATCTCCTTTGGCAGTCTCGTTTTTGCCACTTCACTTCCTCCCCATTTGAGATCATAATGGCTGGAAATACTTTTGAAAGAAAGTGTGTAGGCTACAGCTACATACCCTGTCACTCTGAGTGTTCATGCTTTCTCAATTAAAGCAAGCATTGTCATAGAAGATGTATTTTCTGACTAAATATTTAAATTGCAACCTTGGTTATATATTAACCATGATATGTAAACTTAATATTTTAAATGCCTAATTAAGAGCCCAGTTGTTTAAGGCAGTCAGAAAACAAGTTAATGGAATTCAATTGCCTTTTCTTGAAGAGGAAGGAGATCAATGTTCAGAAAAATTATTAAATGAACAGGCCAAGCTATCATTCCCCCAGAGATCCTATTATTTAGTACATCTGCTTTGTTTTTCAAATATTTCCTTTTGGAATTTGTCGGACTCACGTTGCGTTTGAAGGCAAGGCGCTGTTACGGTGCCAGGAGAGGTGCTTTATGATGCTGGTAACGTGCTGTAGGGAGGAGCACGTGTTCCACAGTAGTGTTGGGATGGCTGTGAAGTACCTTCACTTACGGCAGAAATGCATTTTGTCGCACGGTAAGGATCGGCTGCGGATTTTGAGGACTGCAGATCTTTTGCTTCTGCGTAGGGTTTCAAGATTAGTCTCTAAGCTGCGTCACCTTAATGATATAAGCAAGAAGGGATGTAGAGGAAGTTAAATGTTTCAATCCATAACTTCTGGATGGTTACCCTTCAGCATGGAACCACAACTCAGCTGTTTATCTAAGGTCCCTGTGCTCCACAGCACAGTGAGACTCCTGACCTGAAGGCAGGCACATTGCCCTTTCCTTTCAAGAACAGAGCCTAAGTCACTCTTCCTCTTACAGCAACTTTCTTTGACAAATCTGGTGCTGAATGGGTGTCCTGTCTTTTGCTCAGCGATTTAGCCGAATGCTCCCTAGGACAGTGGATATTTGAACCTATTGTTTGGGAGTTGCTGCCTGTGAGCTGTGGCTTAGAGGAGAGACTCAGCCCTCCATCTGGACTCCACTGTTGCCACGCTGTAGGAAATAACACCAAGATTCATAAGCCACGGAGTGTGCACAGGTAGCTTGCCAAGTGTTGCATCCAACAGCCTTCAGGTACATAGGCAATCACTCATGGGATTGGGCCCATCCCAACCTTTCTGTCCCTTTTCAATGTACACTACAAGCATGTTTCACTTCTCTGTTGTTCTCAGACACCTCCCTTGGAAGAACACCAAGTTTTGAGCTCCCACAGAGGCCTGGACACGAGTGACTCAGACAGCCCAAACCTCTGTAACGTCTGTGTGTGTGAAAAAGCAGCCTTTATGCTAGGGGAACTTGAAAGTGAAGAAAGCGAGACCCCGAAAAGGTTAGGTGCCTTTGAAGGAGCGTGCGACAGATGGGCAGTCTTTCAGGAAAGCAGTTTTGATTGAACGGCTGGACAGTCAAAGACAAGGGCATTGGAGCAGGTTAAAAGTGACAGGTTTCTTAGCTGGAAGCCACTGTTTTTCAGTCAGCAGACAGTGATCAACCATTTCTATGTCCCTGTGCCATTGCAAGAAGTGTGAGCACGTTAATTAAGGCTCTGCTGTGTGTGCTTCAGAGGGTGTCCCAGAGGCAGGCTCACAGAATGGCTGAGGTTGGCAGGCACTTCTGGAGGTCGTCTGGTCTGACCTCCCTGCTCAAGCAGGGGCGCCCAGAGCCGGGGTGCCCAGGGCCGTTTCCAGGCAGCTTTTGAGGATCTCCAACGAGGGGGCTCCCCAGCCTCTCTTGGCACCTGTTCCAGTGCTTGGTCCCTGGCACAGCACAGCAGTGCTTCCTGATGTTCAGGTGGAGCCTCCTCCGTGCCAGTTTGTGCCACTGCCCCTTGTCCTGGCTCTGGGCACCAGTGAAAAGAGCCTGGCTCCATCCTCTTCCATCCTCCCTCCAGGTATTCACACACATTGATAAGATCCCCCCTGACTCTCCTCTCCTCCAGACTGAACAGACCCAGCTCTCTCGGCCTCTCCTTATAGGAGGAGAACAGCCCCTTCATCTTGGTGTCTGTTCGTTGGACTCTTTCCAGTGTGTCCATGTCTCTTTTGCACTGGGGAGCCCTGAACTGGACGCAGCACTCCATGCTAAGAGTTACACAGCTGTGAGATGGCAAATGTAAGCAGTAACAGCATTTCAGGCAACTGCACTGCTCAGCTTTGGGCTGAGGAGCTTGGAGTTGCAGTTCTGTGCGTGCCCATCGCTGTGTGCTCCCTGCACCCCCTCCCGCCCCCCACCAAGTCTGAAGGTATTTCCTAACTCCGTACACATCACTGGATGCACTGCACCTCTGTTGTAACAGAATCACAATTGGGGATAGAAATGTAAATATCGCTACAAAAACGCAAAAAAGACCTCAGTGGCTCCTCTTCAGCTATTTCCACATTGCGGGAAGTACCTGTGTGTGTGGTGTTCTCTCCTGTACAGCATACTGCTAGACAGTGGTGTAATTCTGCTGCTCTTTACTGTCCAAGATGTTGTAAGGGCTGAAACTGCTGTGATTTTGAAGGGTCTGTGGCTATCGTTTCGGGAGATTTGTTTTGTTGATCTTTTTTCCCAATAAACTAATATGAAACTTGTTGCCTCAGGAGAGCAAGTCAAATGGATTTATAAGAGGCTGTGCACTGTAATACAGCAACATTTCAGCCTTATGCTTAGGGGAAATTGACTGCAAGGATGAAGAAGCAGAGCTGTGTCTCTCGCAGTGAGTTGTGGCTGTATTTCTCATTTCATTGCTTTCCACTGAAGCATTAAATACTGAGTGCTGCTGGAGACAGGATATTAGACCTGCTGCAATCATGTATGTGCTTCTTCCAGCTTGTACTTCCTAGGAGGTGAATGAGCTCCTTTATGATAAAACTTCTGCTCTAGCCCATGTAATTTCTAGCCCATGTAATTAAATAACACAATGAAAATTTTGTATAGTTTATCTGTAATTTCTAGTTTTGGCTTACAAAGCCAAGTTTAAACTTCCCCACAACTCCATCCTGCTGTTCTTAGGAGCTGGCAGACAATGGAGAACGCTTTGTCAGCAAAGCAAAACAAATAATTAGAACTAACTTTCTGTTGCACTGGGGTGAAGCCATGCTATGCTTGCAGTCTCCTTTCTAGGATTTCCTGCAGACAGACCTATGTTTGCTGACTTACCATTTTGAATTAGTCTTACAGACTTCCTGCAGCTTGGTGAGCTCATCGATATGTTTTTCATAGCTGTCAGCTTCGTACAGCCACCTTTGTCCTGTGCTAGCTTCGTATCAGGCCAAAAGTTGGTTTCAAGCCTCTGATGTGCTGTCTTTGTGTTTTCACAGAAGGAAACGGTGGTATTGGGGCTTGGAGGGAGCTATGGGGTGCACAAGAGACATTGAAGCTGTGGTACTAGAGCGAGTCTGAGGTTTAGCAAAGGTATCTGGGGAGCTACTGAAGTGCTGTGCTTACAGGGTCAGAACATAGCAGCTGCATCAGTGCTAATGAAACATAAACCTCTGTGCTAATGAAACATAAAAAGGTGCGGGCTGAGGACAGCATTCTTTGGCTTCTGATGCAAGTGGCCCGGCAGGGCCCTTGTGCATGGTGGCTCAGCCGTCAGCCCTCTGCCAAAGCCAGGGTGCCTCGTGCAGGCTGCCAGCTGCACCTGGCAGGATCCAGGGGAGCACGCAGCAGCCTGGGCCAAAACTGTGACGTGCTGTTAGGCAGCATGGCCAGTTCTGGAATCTGTGCCTTAACCTTGTCTCACTTACTAGCAGGCGTTTAGCCTGACATATGTTAGTTTCCCAACAGTTTTGTGGCTTTTTTATTTTTTTTTTAAGCTGTGTTTTGTGCCCTGCTCAGTGACCTTGGGATACCACCAACCCTCGATAAAGTTTTGGCTAAGCATTTGCACTGCTCACCTCTGCAGCGATGCGGGAGGCGTGGGGCAGGTGCGTGTCCTCTGAGTGAGCTCCAGCTGCCCTTCAGCTCTCCTCAGTTCGTTAGGGGTACGCCTTCTCCTTAATTAGTTGCAATTCCTGTCAAATTTCTACCTTTGCTGCTAAATTGCTGCTTGGATACTTAGCATTATAATCTTCAGTGCAACCTCAGGAGCCTATGAGGCTTCTTGTTTCTTGAAGTGGGGAGGGGAGAGGCTGGGAGGCAGTTAGTGTCTCTGACTGGAGTGGGGAATTTCTGAATTCCATGGGTTTGTTGAGCCCTGAACTGATACGTGGTGTCTGTGACTTCATTGCCTTTTATCTGTCTGTATTGTTGGAATTACTGGAGAATACTTATGATTCCTTACAGGTGTGATGTGAGCTCCAATTAGATCACACATATTTGGCGCCAGGAACTGCAGTGTGCAGTACAATTTCTTCTTTTTTAATTTCATCTCTGAAGGTGAACATTCCTTCTTTCCATGTGAGGGTGTCTGAAGAGAAACTCCACTTTTCTCTTTGTTTGAAGTGTCCCAACATAACCTAGACTGGGGCTGATGTCCATAGAAATCAGGGATGCTAAGCACCCTGCAAATGATGCGCAGCATCAGGCAGTTCTCCCTGGACTGAAGAGAGTCTGTGTTTCAAATTAAAATTGTCGTACTGTTCATGAAAAGGGGCAACTTGAAAATGGCAAAAATAGCCCCAAACGCAATCTGTTGCACATCATTCTAATAATGTGGTCATCTCCATGGATAGCAAGTTTGAGTATGATTTATGAAGGCTTTTACTTTCCTGTGGCTTCACTGTCTCCTAATTAATTGTATCTAACCTCATACTAAGTGGTTGTTTAAGATGAGAAGTGGCAACTTACTGGTACTTCTAAATAAGAATGACTTTGGAGACTGCGACTGCATATTCTGCAGTTGGATGTTTCCATGCCTCATTGCCTCTGTTCCTGTTACAGGTGCATGTGACAGCATTGCAGCAATGAGTGGAATTTTAAAGAGGAAGTTTGAAGAAGTTGATGGCTCCTCCCCTTGCTCCTCTGTGCGGGAATCAGATGATGACATTTCCAGCAGTGAAAGCGCTGACAGTGGTGACAGCGTCAATCCATCCACCTCTAACCATTTTACCCGTAAGTACTAACATTGTGTATCTAAAGAATTCTTTCTGTTCCTCAAAATAAAATAAGCATTATGGTTAGATAAACATGATGATTTAAAATGCAACAGGTGATAAAGTTGACTTTCAGAGAGTTTGTGACTTGCTCGGGATGACTTAGCAGACTTGTACCCTTTTGCCTTCGTGTTATCTATATACAGCTATTCGTCATTGTAAAAAGTGGAAGTCCCTTGGAAGCCCCTAACTGTTTGCTGTTTGAATTATGTGGCTATTTGTAGCAAATGTTGGGAGTTGTGCTGACAGTATTTCAGGCAGGTACTGTAGGGAAGATGCTGTAGGTAAGCTTATTTATTTTCCCTGGACAAGTCTAATGCAGCTGTCTGCTGTCTGCAGTATTGTATTTGTGAGCGATCTTCTCCAAGGAAGATAATACACTTTCTTTTTTTTTTTTTTGAATGGAGGAACATTGTGTATTAGTCACAGAGGCACCCATTATTGCAGTAGTTTCTGCCCTTCGTGAAGGGGAGTGTATCTGTACTCAGCAATTCTTTTGTGTTCAGATAAGCGTTTATTCTCAGGTTGGCAACGCTAGGTAGGTTATGTGGGCAGCGTACGTGTATATGAGGGATGAAACTGTGTTTTGTTTTTGTCCTTTATGACACTTGTTGCAGGTGGTTATGCATTTTAATGTGAACTGCATGTTTTAAAAACCTGGGGTTTTCATCCTTCAGCTCTGCTGTGTATAAGTCTCTCCACTGGAGTTGGTGACTGTAAAGCTGTTTCTTAAACTTACGGGCCAAGGAGTGGGGAAGGCTCCTTGTCACCGTCCATATACACCGTGATCCCTGTAACTACGTGGTTTAGCTTGCGACTAGAAGCCATGTTTGTACCATTGTCATATTAGGGTTCTTACAATTGGCTACCAAATGCTGCAGTGTGTTTTGAGCTGGGATTTGGATGTGAGGATCCAAATCCTCTTTACAACATTACAGAATTCTCCTCTATGTGGGGTTAGCCAGGTACAACTTCTCAAATGTGTTTACATGTAAAAATCTTGATGAAGCATTTTGTATTTAAGATTCAGTATTAGTAGGAGACCTTATATTATTGAAATGTTGTCAAGGATAAGTGATCCAGTAAATCTTGTTAGTAGTATTAAGAAACAGTTTGGTGGCAATATTACCTCTATGCTGACCTTTTAACTTTTGCATCTGTTTAAAGACTTACATGATTGTTCATCACAGACTGAAAGCAGTCCTTTCACATCAGTCATTGCCACCCACACAGAAAACAGCAATTTTATTGTGAATGCACAGAGAAAGCTAGCAATTCAGGGCAGGAACTTGAGAGAAGTTGTAAGACATGTATGTAACAATGAGCTTTGTTTGTATTTGACACAATAAATAGTTTAGGTTCTGAATAAAAACTGCAAGGGAAACTATAGCATTTATGAGTGCTATGATTAATGGTCCATATAACTATTTGTGGCCAGAGTAACACGTTTATCAGGGTGCGCACACATGTACACACAAGCAGTACGTACTCCATTTGCACACATACACGTGTGTATCAGCTGGCAGTTCCTTCCTTCCAGTCTGTTTTCATCTAAGCAAATCAGGCGTACCATCATCCATCCTTTACTTCCTGGAAACGTGGGGTCTGTGAGTGTTGCAGTGACCTGTGGTCAGCATCAGAATATGTATGGTTACTTCTTTAACTGAGCTTTTAGAAGCCCTAAGGTGGCCCGTTAAGTCTTGTTTTTCCTTTCTAATTGACCTGACACAACCATAATCTTCGAATCACTTGCAGCTACAACTTTGTCAGTGCATCAGTGAGCAAGCAGTTCATGTATAGAGCTAGCTAGAATGGCTGATGCACCTCAGTCTTTATACAGCCCTTGAAACATCACCTGTTAGTCCAGATAAACGAGAATGTTCCAGCTATCCTGCTCCATTGGTCTTAAGTTCAGTTTAACCTCCCAGCTGACGTGGATCATTCAGGTGGGGCAGAACCATCAGAAGATAGCTTTGATCTGAACAGCTGTCCCTGCGGTGTGATGGCAGAAAGCGCATGACTAAGATGTCCCAAAGTGCTGTGTGCTGTGACTACTACACAGGGGTAAGCACATCGTTTCTTTAACAATACACCTGTTTAAACAGATCAAGACAGCAACAGCCCAAGTCACAGGCATCTTTTCTGAGTCATGAAATGAAATTACAGTCTGCTTCTGCTAAATAAAGTGGTTGCTGCTTTCTGCTTCAGAGTTTTCATTGCCAGGTTGGTTTAGGGTGAGTCCAATATATACTTATATAAAATACAGGGTGCTCCATAAAGCGCAGACTGCTGTTGCCATGTCCATAACCAAAAAATAACTAAATTTTGCATTTTGTGGTCAGGTTATGTGTGTATCTACATCAGCACATTTTCAGTTCTCGTATCAAATGTTGATCAAGCACCTTCGTTCCCACTGACAGCTATAATCCTTACTGTCTCTTTTATCTACTGTTCTCAGCCTGCTGAGGTCATTTCAGTCTCATTCAGCAGGCCATTACTCACACCACAGATTTACCTTAATGGATGCCAAAGCATATTACTAAGCAGTCTGCTTATCTGTCCCATTTCACAGCCCCTCCTCCATATCAGAGGAGGATGTTCATCTGCAGATAGCAGTCTAAGCGTGCATATACCGCACGGGGCTCACCAGCGTTGGTGTCACCGTTAAAGACAACTAGGATTCAGAAACACAAGTGCATCCCCATTGCTCTTCTTCCCTTATGCCCTTAAGAGAACTGTTTGGAATATTCTAGGGCCACTAACAAATTGGTGTTATCTTGTCTGCGTGGCCACGTAGAGTTTGGAAGAAGCTATCAAATCCTTGGAAATCAATAGGAAGATCTGGATTCTCTTAAATTACCTTTACGTGAAGGATAAAGCTTTATTTGGTGTGAGGTCCACAGCAGAAGACATTACTGAAGCCTTGAGCTTAAACTTTGTGTGTAATTACTGGTTAATGATAGGAATCTCAATGAGTTAGATGTGGTGATGCCGGCTTATTATGGGAGAACACTTAGAAAGTATAAATGCAGGCATTCTTTTGCCATGACATCTTGCGGTTATTTATATTTCCTGCCACAAGGCTTGGGATTGCCCTGCTGATGAGGAATGCATTCTTATCCTCATTTGTTAACTCACATTAGGAAATGCAAACAGGTTAAGAGAGTCTTGGCTTCGATTTTAAAAGAAGTGGGTGCATCTGGGCAGTAAATAACAAGAAATGCACAGAAATTCAGTGGAGTGTGGTGCAATGTCTGAGCTCAAATGCTCATACAAAATGATAGGGCAGGGTATGCCTCAAGAGAATCCTGCATGCTGTCTTTCATCTGCGGTAATGACTGTTGTAGAAGGAGTTTTCAACAGCATAACAAGGGATTAGGAGGCAGGCTCCCACTGATTTTAGGAGGATTTGTGTGTTTAATTCTGTGTCTGTGTGTCTGGAAATTTCTGTCCTGTAAATTAATGCATTTCACACGCTACACAAACAGAGAGGCGGGTTTTTTCCTTAAACGTGGATTTGTATGCAAAACGCTTGAAAATGCAAATTAATGGACAGCTAAATGGGTAGCTGTGTTTGCATCAAATGGCTAATCACACGAGTCACCCGTGAGGTGGGACAAAGGACTGGCTGTAGTCTTAGGAGAGTTCAGCAAACGCAATTGTTATGCATGGGTGTCGGCATCCTCGCAGTGCTGGAAGCTAGGGCCAAGGTCAGAAATAATCATCCAGGAAACAGCAGCTGGCATTTAGAGCAAATGGTGAGGCAGAGAGCAGTTAACCGTCTCCACTTCTCCCCGCAGGCTGATTATATTTGCAGAATACAGAAACCAGGCTGTTGCAGTGTCACAGAAAAGCGTGCTGCAGATAAAGGGTGATGAGGAAGGAAATGTACAGCTTGCATAAAGATTTTAGCAGTAAATTTCCTGCTTTTTGCATGCATTCAAAGAATTTAACATTTCTGTAAGGCAGTGGGGTCAAATATTAACTGAAGCTCAAATGAAAAAGCTGTCCTGTTCATGTCAAACCTGTCTGTGAACTAGGTTTTTTCAAAAACCTTTTCAAATGTGGCGTAAATCTAGCATTAGGCAAACAGTCCCATCTGGCCGCTCCTGTGAGACAAATTTGGCTTTGATTTTACCTCAAAGGACCGTGCCAGAAAGATGGAGCAGTGAAGCACTACTAGGGTAGGGGTTGCAGTTCACACCGTTGTCCCTGTCCTGTCCCATTGTCAGCCCTCAGCGTACTCCTTTCTGAGTGGAGTTCCCTTAAAGACTTCCAGGTTTGCTTTTTGTTTCAGATAATATCTGCCTGCCCTCAAGCCACATGTTTATTTGGGAGGAAATATAGTGTGCCACAGCATTTCCTCATATTGTAGATTTCCAGTTATGTAGGAGAAGCATTTAATTGTTAGGAGTTTTAAATTTTAAATTTAGCATATGGAGTCTGCAAGAGAAATATCTTTTGGGAGGCAGTGGGGGACCGGTAGAAGCAGACCGGTAGAAGTTCTGGAACGTGACCATTTCCCAGGTTTTTCTTTTCAAGGAAGATTGTGGAGCAAGCCGGCTGTAGTCAGTGCTGCTCCGACCTGGTTACCACGGGGTGCGAGGCTTTGCTTTCTGTGTCCTCAGACGTGGTGAAACACTGCGTGGCAGAGTCACCAAGCAGGTGGAGAACGGCGTTAATCCTTCTTGCCACAGTGGTTTGTGTGGCACTACGAGGATGTGAAAAGCAGACAAGTGGGATAGTAGAGTGTAGGAAAAGCAGTATTTCCTCTGAAGATAGAGCTTTAATCCAAATGGCTACAGTTTTTTCCCGGCCTTTTGAAATTTTCGTGTGCCTAGGATACTTCTGTCATGGTGACAATGAGTTGCTTTGCCCTCATCGTTGCAAGAGAGCTAGTAATCTGCCGAGTAGCCATATGGTTCACATTTATTTTAATGTGTCTGTGACATCGGGAGAATAGCTGAGACAGCAGAAGAAAGTGCTTATGTTTTGGAGTTCAGCCAAAACTCAGATTATGCGTGTTTAGCAATCAAAGAACTACCAGTTTGCTCAGTAAAAAAATGTCTGAAAATCATTATGGGCTGAAACTGTCATTTGTATCAGGCTTTTGTGAAATTAGGAAGCACGCTTGGCGTTTCACAGCTGAATACAGCTGCAGCAGGTTCCCAGGCATGGAGGCTCTGGCCTCTGTTTCGGCCACCAGGTGCGTGGAATTCAGTGCTCTGTTACAGAGCAGAGAGGGTGCTCAGAGCAGGTGAAAGGCGTGGATGTACAGCGCGTTACATGTGTAGCAGAGTACTGTGTCTGCCAGTACGTTATGGCTGATGCTTACCTGTCTCATCAGTTATAATTTATTCATGCATAAATGAATCTTGGATGTTTCCCGTAGGAGCACACTGGAGGAGCAGGGGTTTGTGTGTGTGGTTCTTTGTAGAAAAAGGTTGTCCTGCAGCAGACAAAGGTCATTTTGTGTTGGTGTGCAGCCTCGCGAACAAACACTTCAATAAATCTCAATTTCTTGAATTAGTGCTGAACAGTTGTCCCTCTTCTGTACTGCAGTTACGCTGCCAATGGCTGAAACAGAAGATGAAGGGCTGTAATGACAAAGCTTGATGTTGGGCATTGTAGCGTTCTGTCCATCTCCGCTCACTGTGTGGATGTTCTTCGCTTTTGGAATTCCTGGACTTTCTCTGAATGCTCAATAGCCAGAGAAGTGCATAAGCCGGGAATGGTGCATGAAGAGAAGTGGCAGAAATGCTGTATGTAGTCGTGAAATAATTATAGCTGCCATGGGTAACAAGAATTGCTGTAAGGGAGAGAGGCTAATAGCTGAGGAAAAGAGGAATAAATGCATCCTACGGTGTGTGTGTGCACGCGTATCATGAACAAAGATAACAAAAGGGCATAAAGAGCGAGCAGGTTGTGTTTCCAGGGTGGGCCAGCCGTCCGCGTTTGCCTTTAAAAGTTTTCCTCTAAGCCTTTTGGCCTGACCTTTAGCAGGTTTGTCTACAGCAGATTCCCAGTTTCCATAGCAGCCTGTGTTGCAGACAACCTGTGCTACCGCTGCTAGCAGGCTAGTGCTGCATGAGCGGGGCTCGGCGGCGCCCGGAGCCAGCCCAGCAGCCGCCCTGGTGTGGCAGGCAGGGAGCCGGGACGACGGCTTCGTGGGGCCGGGTGCCCTGCCACAGGGGCAGCCAGCTGCAGGCAGGTTGTTACCTGGGGCTCTGCTCTGCCAAACCCAGACACTGACCCACGCGGATGTCGAATGCCAAAAATCGCCATTTGAGCTGCCTGTGCCATTTCAGAGGATGAATTCTGGCAGGGCTGTTTGAAGGTGTCTGTGTCTGAGGACCTTGTTCAGGTACGGTGGTGTTTTCTGAGGGACAGTTCTGCAGCAGTATTTATGTTAACGGAACCATCCTTGGTGATGCATTGTACGCGCTACGGCACGTATCTGCCTGTCTAATGTATTAAATTCCATCTAATCCTGAAACATGGAACTAAAACTAACACTCATTGTCTAAAGAAGTGAGAATGACACAGTTATTTTCTTTAGTGGAAAATACTGTACACTTGTAATACATAACTGTATTAAAAATCGTGTATGATCCTTAGGGCAGTTTTAGGTGATGGTGAACGTTCCTGTTCCCACTGGCATCCTCGCCCATCAGAAGCTGCCTGACGCAGTATGGTGGTGTTAATTTTCAAAACCTACCTTCTGGCTCCTGCTGCCAGGGTGTGTCCAGTAGCTGCTGAACCAGCACATCTCTGCACGGCAGAGCTGGCTGCAGTCGGTGTCGCCCCTTGTGCGCAGAGCACATGACCGTGGCACCCACGGACACCGCTTGCCGTGCAGTCAGATGGCGTGTGAATGCTGCTGGGACCGTCCGAGCAAGGAAGCCTTTACCAGATCCCCCCCTGGAAAAGTCTGGTGATCAGTTTCCTTGGACAAATTTTTAGGTTAGAAACCTTTCCTTCCCTGCAAAACCTTTGAAACTGATTCCAAAGGGTCTCGCAAGCCTTGCACAGGCTGTGTGCATAGTTCTGAAAGGAGCTTACTGACTCATTAATGTCAGTAATTTTATTCTGGGCTCATGCTGTCTGATGCTTCAGAAAATATATATTCTGTATGTCCTTCTGCTTTGCCTTGAGTTAAGCAGCGTCCTCAGCAGCAATTCTGAGTGACTCGAACCTGATTTAAGGTGCAGTGCAGGCAAAATAACGTATGGCATACTAAAAATACAGTAATTTCCTTGGAGAAAGCACATGAAGGCGGCCCTCTGCTCAGGGACTTCAGGCAGTACAGCAGAACACGCACCTGGTGCCTTTGCGGGGCTGCCTGTGCTCCCGTGTGTGCCCTTTGATAGTGAGGTGGTGGCAGTTCTCCAGGCTGATTGTACCCGCAAAAAAGGGACACCTGAACGTCTCTAATGTATGTTTCTGGGCAACCCAGTACGATCCTGTATAATCTTCTGCAGTTCCTGCCTGCTCTGTTCTTACCAACAACATTCTCATGAATTCTGACCACTTCTAGTAGTAACGCAGATGAGATGACTATGCAGTTATTCGCAGAGCCTTGGCTCTTCCTTTAATAAGCTCTTGGGTGAGACAGAAGCAAGCCCAAAAGGTAGGACGTGTTTCAGAAAAAAATGATTGCATGTAATCTGAAGCCTCAGAATGTTTACATGCTTACATACAAAGATTAGTGTATAATTTATCTGACTAGGAACTACCACGTTAACAAGTAAAAGCACACATTTTACTGACATTTAGAACAAATGCTTGTCAGCTGTCACCCTGTCTTAGCAGAGTTGTACAGAGCCGGATTTATAGTGCTGGTTGCTTTGCAGTTACAGTACTTCAGCATTTCCTTGGAGTTCAGCTTAACTCCATTTTAACACCGTTTGTGTCAGTGACGTATAAAACAAACAGAACCTTTGATGGTGTGGCACTGATAATTTAATTGCTGAAAGTGAGAAAAACTATAAAAAGTTGAAGAAATACGTTAATGGGTTCTTTACGATAGCTCATGGCAACTGCAGTCTCACTGAGACAGCTGACCAAACATTTAGGCACAAACATATGGCCGTGTACTAAATTGTTCGAAATGCTGACAGCACGCACGTGCTCACATGGGCATCCCTGCCCTCCTCAGAAACCCGCACAGTGCAAAAGCTTGTATTCATCTAGTCTAATTTTTATCGCAGATCACATTCTTTT
Organism: Alectura lathami; assembly: GCA_013399715.1. NCBI lineage: Eukaryota > Metazoa > Chordata > Aves > Galliformes > Megapodiidae > Alectura > Alectura lathami. The sequence continues at coordinate 43,377 of VXAV01000284.1, forward strand.
TTCCAGCTGCAATTTGTTGGGTTGCACAGGCTTCTGCCTGGCCTCATTTAACTGTTGGTGTGTAGATTGTGAATGAAAATTCAGGCTGGTTCCTGTACAGAAAGTAGCATAATTCAGCTCTTCCACAGAAACTGGCAGGCTTAACAAGAATGGAAGAACTTTTGTTCCAGCATTTAGTATTTCTGCCAGTAAGGAACCATGTCAAGAATTCCACAGCTAAGTCTAAGCACATGGCTATAAATTGAAGCCAAAGGTAACCTGAGGTTTACAGATGGAGATTCAAAGGCACTTATCAGCTTGTGCAATCTACAAACACAATTACTTTCTGTTCCTTCATTATATATATATATGTATGTATGTATATGTAGGATTCACCTTCTAGATTTCCTTTCCTTCAATATGTACCATAGTTTTATCTCTTGTCTCACTGCTGGCTGGCTCTTAGCGAGAATGCTGCTTGCCCTTCAGTAGCTGTCACTGTTTCTTCCCAAGGCAAGACCCAGCTGAAATCCAGATAGCACCAATACCACTACATCAGCAGCTGGCTCATCCCAGAAGGATGGAGATGCCTCCTGCACTAGGAGCAGGATTTTTTACCGTGTGCTTTCCCGTGTGTAAGAGCACTAGGCAAAGACCCTTCTGATTCACGGAGTATTTTCTTTCATTCTGAATTGAAAGAGAACACCACAATATCAAAATTATCCATCTTCCAAGCTCTATTGTTATTTGGTTTTAGTAAAAGTAATAGTTTTGAAACTGTGTATGAAGAACAGTACATTACAGCAGGATTGATTATTATGCAAAATTAGCATTGCCCCATGAAATATTCTTTTCTGATTAAATATCCCTCTGCCCCCAGTAAAACCTTCCTATAAATGCTTTTGGTAGGCTCTCTTGGTAAGGGGTGTGTGAACTTGTCTCTCAGTTCAAACATGCCTAGTGTAGCACAGTTTCTTCTACTTCTTCTGCATGCATCCTGCACCTTCCTGGAACACCCTTCACTGGGGACATGTGAGCACACGCATGATGTGCCGCTGTTTGTCTGTGCAGCGTGTCTGAAGAAGTGCATGTAATTTACCGTGCTTCTAGCTGCTTGGCAGTATTTATGAAAAATGACATTATTTCAGTGTTTTATAGAGTCCCAGATGTTTTTATGGTTATGTTAGTAAGGCATATCAACTGTGTTTAGTTACAAGAATATATTTTCCCATACTTTTTTTTTTTCTCATGTAGTTGGATCATTCTATTTTTTTTTTAACTTCATTACATAATGTAAAAGGTTGAGTTTTTTTACATTTCTGATGATTAACATTTTGCTACATAACAGCTGGAGAATGAGATGTGTTTCAGCTGTGACAATAAACCAAACCTGTTACAAAACCGAGGCTGAAGGCCAAGCGCTTCCAGTCTCTAGCCACGGTGCAATTTCAGCTCAGCAGCGTATATCGTGTTGCTCTTACGGCTTTTATGGAATGGCTCCAAGCCCTTCAGAAGTGGTCAGGCACCTTTTAAATCATTTCCTGCCTGGGTTCTGGCAATTGGTCTCTCACACCTGCCCAGTTGTTGCCTCTAAACTGCAGAGCAGTAACTTATTATTTACTTTCTTGACATCTTATTGTCATTTTGCAGTAAATCAAATAAACCAGGCTGCTGGCTCATCTTAAAATCAAGGAGTGCTTCTTACTCCGTATCTCTTATTTTGCTCTAAAGGCTCACCACTGCTACCAGTGAGAAACAGTACGTCAGCATCACTGGAAGGAGTTTAAAACGTCTGTAGAAAAAAGAACAGTATTTGAAAAGAACAGAAGCAGTTGAATTTGGCATTTATTTTTAATCTCTTTCACATGAAGCTGCGTATTTGTATAAGAGAATCTGAGCAAGAGTGTGAGGGGAATTAGAAAAGACTAGACTTATTTTTTGTGGCCAAAATTCCACATGTTAGGGAGATAAAAGTATATGTGTATAAGTAAATAAGTATATACGTACACACATGTATTCAGTGGATAACAGCAGAAGGAAGGATGAAAGTAAAGAACAAACAGGAAATAGATCTGCTTGAACATCAGCATTACTCCTGTATTATTCTGTGACAACAGGAATTTCTGAGCATCTGAAACACTGAACGTACTGCCTTCATAGTTTATCGGATGATAATTCCACACGTTGTAAAGTATAAAGAGTGGAATCTGTTCTGCTCATGTGATCCAGAGCTTTAAAGATTGGGTGGCAAATCGCTGCTCGAGCCTGGTGTACCAGTGCTGAGTACAGGCCTGGGGCAGGTGTTGTGCTGCTCTTCTCCCGCTGTCACACGGTGTCGTTCTGTTTGCTGGGCTTTGACGGGGTGCAGGTTGGCGGATCAGTCTCTTTGAGGAGACACTGTAAAAGAAATTCCTTTTCCTAGGATTTGTTTGCTTCCTTAGTGGAAAGGATAAAGGATAAAACAGTTTGAAAATGCTGTAGGAAAACACAGCTGTCCTGGACGAGAATTTCTCGTCTAAAGTAGGCAGCAGCGTTCATGGTTGTAGCAGTTCGTAATGGCTTCTGGGTTTGCATAGACAGTAATTTTTTGTAATCCTGTCACCTCCTTTAGACTGCACTTCTCTGAACTACGGTGTGTACACAGCAGGTGGGTGCTATGGTAAACGGAATTACCCAGGTGACAAATTTGCTGTATGGCTGCAGGTCATCATTAATGTTGTCATCTGCTTCTGTTCCAGCTTCCTCAATCCTGAAGAGGGAGAAGCGGAAGAGAACAAAAAATGTCCACTTCAACTGCGTCACTGTGTATTACTTCACGAGAAGGCAAGGCTTCACCAGCGTGCCCAGCCAAGGCGGCAGCACGCTGGGCATGTCCACCCGCCACAACAGCGTGCGCCAGTACACGCTGGGGGAGTTTGCCATGGAACAGGAGAGGCTCCACCGGGAGATGCTACGAGATCACCTAAGAGAGGAGAAACTCAATTCTCTAAAGTTAAAGGTAAGAAGTGGTTGGCTTCATGTATTTCCATGAGCAGTGTCGAGTGATACGGGCCCAATGTGCATCTTTTCAAGAGCCCCCTTCCTTGCTCCCAACTCTGATTTCAGTGGAAACAATTTAATCTATTTTTAATTAATTTTGCTGAAGACATACTTTCGTTTGATGTTATGAAGTGCTGATGTAGCTCTTGCTAATGTGTACCTCAGAGTGCTTTACAGAGACGTGGTTGTTCACTCCCCGCTTTCTACAGAGAAGATGACAGCGGCAGAACTTGCTGTATCAGATTAGCTAGTCGGAACAAATCTTGGCTATAGTTTTGAAGCTGTCTTTTTAATTTAGCAGAGCAGAGGAGAGAAACTGTATTTATAGCAGGAAAAGAGAGAAGGGGATTGCGTTCTTGCAAGTGTCCCTTCTGCCTCTTCAAACTGGAGCAAAACCTCCATTTTTGTTATTTTGTTAATGAATGAAGAACTTCCAGTATGAAGGCTTGTGTGACTTGTATTTTGGGCTTGTTTTCAGGTGAGTTTGGTGCTTAAAAGTGGACAGTATTGAGAAGTGGAGCCGAACTGCTGTGCCCTGCAGCCCCTTGTTCTTCTTGTGTGACACTGCATCTCTGTTACATACTACTAGGTAGCACAAAGCAAACTGGCACCCTTCCAGTTTAAGAAACCTCTCGGCATTTTTCCCCTAGAATGAGTGGTGTTCCTAGGTTCTGTGTCTGAATACCTGACCCTTACTGTTGTAATTAGTTTTTCAGTCTCCTATTTTTTTTTTTTTTGGCATAGCAAAACAGATTCTTCAATAGTTGATAAAATTGGAACAGTCATAATGAAAACAAACAAAGATAAAACCACTCAGGATTTATCACAAAGGCAAATAAAAGACAGACATTTTGACAGGCTGGAAACAAAAGGCTGGAGTTAGTGATTTATTGCGAGGTGGAGATTATCCCTCTGAACATCACAGAATCTTCAGAGCATCAAGTGGGAATTGAGCTGTGGCTATGTAGATCCCTTGGCTGATTTCCAGGGAGAGCTGTTTTGCCATTCACGTGGTTTCTAAATGAGCACGGAAAGGAAAGGCTGTAGATTTCTGAGGTGATAATGTCAACGCTCCAATGGAAATGTACTGGGCAGTGTTTGAATCAAAATTACTGCATAGCTGCATGGAAAAATGAAGAAAATTAGAAATTGAAGAAGGGTGGAATTTGTTCAAAAAGGACTGTTTGAAAATGTGCAAACAGAAAGTAATATTTTCAGTGAGATTTTGCTGTTTTTTTTTTTTCTTTTAATTTCAGTTTCCCTGGTTATTTTTTTTTTTCCATTGTATGAAAATATGGAAGGTAGAACACATTCTCTGTTGCAGTATTTCTTAAAAAAAAGAAATACAGGAATATATTGGAACTGAGTCTTCATAACGGCAGGTGCTATTTATTATTTCTAATTGCTAAAAGAGCCAAACAAGAAATTTCTGTTAATTAAACACAGATAAAGACTTTGCAGTTGTCTTGAAGTCACGTTATCCATTTAACAGCAGCACTTTGGTGTGCACACTGCTGACGGTGGCGTAAACACTGTTAGCAGCAGGGTGTGAAAATTCTAACGGCAGCCTGGGCATAAAAGCCATCTTGTCAGGATGAAAGGTACAAGGTGGGCTTTAGTTAATTACGTTGTCATTTGCAGAAACATCATCAGTAAACACAGCAGATAGATAGCTGCAATGCTCCTTATTGCTTACTCAGAATGTCTCTTCAGATTCAGGTATTTTGAAGTGATTTGCATTACCCCTAGTGATGTTAGGGTTCCTGGTCTGTGGACTGATAGACAGATCAGCACAGATCGTTCTTATCCTGAAAACAAGGCAAATGTAAACGTAAAAGGATGTGGATTTGTCTCGAAACTGAATTATTCTAGAATCTTTCTTTTTTTTTTTTTTTTTTTTTTTTTTTTTAAAAATCTGTTCCAGCCCCTTTTCCACCTTTTTATCTCAGGTGTTAGGGAATGTTTCTGAGAAGTATTGTCAAGGAATGGTGAAATGTTGAGTAGCTGCTATGAAAAATCTCTGCTGTTTCAGAATTTTCTATAAGCTGGGCAATTGTATGTAACCTCAGTGTGACTGTGGTGCTGCGTATGAAAGCAGACGCGCTCAGCAGTTTCCAGGAAAAGAAGCTGGTGGTACACTAACTGCGTTGGAGACCCATGAATTGGCCGAGTTCATTCCAGTTGATTACAGAGCCATCGGGAACTGGGAAATTAGATTCAGTATTGAGGCAGAATGTTTAGATTTCAGTCCCTAGTCCTGTGCAGGAGCATGCAAAAATCTTCAGTTTCCTCGATTCATGCAGTTGGCCAGTACAAATGGAAGCCAGTAGTGGTGTCAGTCAAAATTAGAAATGAATAAATAGTTCAGTTTTTCTGGAGTGAACTGCAGGAGAAACCAAAAATACGTTTTCTGTGTTGGTTTCCTTTGTGTGGAATTGTAAGGAATAACTTCAAGCTAGGGCAGGCAAAGGTATCTAAGCTAAATTTTTCACATTTTACAGAGCTGAAGTGATTTTCACCCAAAGGTTTCACGTATTCATCAGCCTGTGCCATACCGCATTGTTACGAATTGACTTTTAGCTTTATGGGAGGAAGTTTACCCACCTGCATATCAAGTTCAATTCAGATAATAAATATTACGAGAATCAAGAGAACATAACAATGCTCTGAAGTTTCGAATTGGAAATGTCTTTGATGGCTCTTGATAATCTTTCCTCTGTAGTTGCCCAATTGCTTGTTAGAGAAGCGTTCAAAGCTTTCCATTTCGTTAAATGGTTTGTTCTGTATGTGACAAATTTGAGAAAAATTCAGAGAAGACAACCAGAGAGTCAGCCAGCAAAGGAGCCAGAAGGAGCGAAGGTGCTTGGAAATGACAGACTGCTGCCTAACCTCCCTTGATGCCCATACATTTGACTTCACAGTCTGCGGGATGCATACCGCACTCAGCGCCTGGCTGGAATTCACTGCTTAACGCTCTACTGCTACGTGGCAAAGCAGTTAAGGTTTGCAGGAGGAGAAGTATGTGACAGGTTTGGCATGGCTCTGCCGGTGCCTTTCATGAGCTGAGCAGTTTACAGCCTTTACCTCATAGGTAAGAGCCCTGAAAGTTAATTGCTATTAAATAATCATTGAATAAAACACAAAAATAATTACCAAGGCAGGAATTAGAACTCTTCCCCTTCCCTAGTTTCAAATTTAAATTATGATAGGCAATGAAATAAAAGCTGTCTGTCTGCTTAAGGACTCGTTTGAACCACGTGTGTTTAAAACTGGAGAAATCAGAATTCTTAGGTAAGCCATTCATTTACTGAATTAAAAAAAAAAAAAAAAGAAAGAAAAGCAACATAAATACATTGTACTTATCTGTACCGAGGTAACAAAAGATGAACAGTAAAAACGATTAGGGGTTTCCTCTGGATTTGACCGCTCAGCCTGAGCTGCACGTGCTGTGGGCTGTTCCCACCCCCTGGCTCCAGAGAGCAGAAGCACGGTGCTCTGCGCTGTCCTGGGGCTTGACCTGTCTGTCGCTGCGTATCGCACAGGAGGAGACTTCTCATACCGTCTTTCCTGCCTCCCTGGAGCAATGCGTTAAAGTACCTCGTGTAGGGTGCCTGGCCGCTGTAGAACAGGATCAATCATGGGAGACAGAGTAAGAAAGCAAATAGTTTGGGAGGACATTTTGAACACGCCTGCATTTCAGATGATGAAAGAGATGAATGCATATGCACATAAAGATAGTTGATGTTATAGGGATAACAGACCGTAAATAAAATAAAACGTGAAATAAAGTGAAGGCACTAAACTCTGAAGGCTGCAGTTATGGAAAAAGAGTGAGAATACACTGGAAAGGGAAGGAAACAACGATGCCTGTAAAGGTAGAAGGCCGCTGCATGAAGGCAATACGGTGCTGACTTGCTGCGAAGGGGTGATTGATGACTGACCCCTGTGTCACGCGGACACAGACACCGTGAGTAAGCGCTGCGGGCAGGGGCCTGGGGCTCCTCCCGTCTGAGGGGGATGAGCATCACACAGGGGTGCAGGTCAGAAATCATGGGTGGTTTCTTCTGGGATTGTCTCACACAGTTATAAACACAAAACTGCAATTACAAAGAGTGCAGAGTCACTAGGAGTTCACCATGGAGTAATTCAGTCGTGCTGTACGACGACAGTTACAATCCAAAAGATCGTGTAATGCAGAAAACAGAATGGGAAAAGATCGTGTAATGGGAAAACAGAACTGCCTGGCGCAGCTGGGAGCGCAGTAGCAGCAGGAATCGTGGTGTGGGTAAGATTCAGGACTGCTTTCTTACATGCAAGAAGCACAGCTGGACAGTGCAACTTTCTTGTGTTTTGTCCTTACGGTTTTCCTCGTTCATAATTTGTTACACGTGCTTATACATACAGCCATCATCATACGTCTACTTGAAGCACTTTGTTAATTGTTCTGTGTAACAGATGACCAAGAATGGCACAGTGGAATCTGAAGAGGCTAACACCCTGACGCTGGATGACATTTCTGATGATGATATTGATCTGGACAACACTGAAGTAGATGAGTACTTCTTTCTACAGCCCCTGCCGACAAAGAAGCGAAGGGCACTGCTACGAGCTTCTGGGGTGAAGAAGATTGATGTGGAGGAGAAGCACGAGCTGCGGGCCATCCGGCTCTCCAGAGAGGACTGTGGCTGTGACTGCCGGGTGTTCTGTGACCCAGAAACTTGCACGTGCAGTCTGGCAGGCATAAAGTGTCAGGTAAATGTCTATGTTATTGTCACTATTTAACTAGCAAGGGGAGGGGCGTGGAGGGGGTGTGCACCTACTTTTTGTTGTTGTTAGGGTGGTAGGAAACAAAGTTTGTCAAGTGAATTATTAAACAGTAACACTAGTTTAAGGCTCAGATTGAAGAGTATAGATTGTGCAGTACAAATTATCTCCTTAAACACATTTATTTTATGCTAGGTTTAGGCACATACACTGTTTAATTTTTTTTTTTGTTCATACACACATACTCTCCTCCTTATGTTTCCTTTGGCCTTTATCTAAACACGCAAATGGAAACAAACAGAGGAAGCAGTAGCCTGCGGATTTCACAAGGGCATGTAGTGTTTGTCCTAGAGACAGCTCTCATACTGTCCACATGTGAACTGTAATCCAAACTCAATAAGAAACGATAAATGAAACTGCAGCACTGTCCTCTCTTTAACGTGCATGATACTTAACATGCATGCAGGCAACAAAACGCCGGCTAATATAGCCGGTGGGTTTTTTTCTCTGCAGACTGTGCATTTACACAGCATCCTATGTCCAGCGCTTCTGCTATTTCTCTGAGTAGCTGTTATGCAGCTGAGTTGATTTCTTCCTAAATGCATTTTTTTCACCATTGCTTAATTCCAGGCTATATTTTCTCTGCTACTCTAAATAATATATTTCCTTTGCTACTCCTGTTTTCATCTTCACATATGGAGAAGATGAACTAGATGGCTTTGTTTGGCTCTCCTCTGCATCACATGTGATGCTTAGGTATTGAAGCGTAGATAAAAATCACAGACGTTAAGCTGTATCTAACTGAACTACCTGCTCTGTGGGTTCAGTCGCATTTCCATGTGACCGAGATGGACATTACTAGACGTATGGACGTTAGACGTGGATTATTCCTGCAGGCACTTCTCAGGTGAATGACGCTTCACGTCTGTGTTTCTTTAGGCCGACTAGGTTCTGTCACATGACCAGGTTTGTGCTGAGTATTATTAATCTGTATTCTTTTTTTTGAAAGGTGGATCGTATGTCTTTTCCATGCGGTTGCACTAAGGAAGGGTGTAGCAATACAGCAGGTAGAATTGAATTTAATCCTATCCGTGTACGGACTCACTTTTTGCACACGATAATGAAACTTGAATTGGAGAAAAATAGAGAGCAACAAGTTCCAGCACTAAATGGCTGCCACAGTGAGATAAGCGCACACGCTAGTTCTATGAGCCCAGGACCCCATCCGGTTGAATATTCAATTGCAGAAAATTTCGAGATTGAAACTGAACCTCAGGCTGCAGTTATGCATTCTCAGTCAGCTGAGGACTTGGACTGCCCCGGGGAAGAGGAGGAAGAGGAAGATGGGAGTAGCTTTTGTAGTGGAGTTACAGATTCTAGCACTCAGAGTTTAGCCCCTAGTGAATCAGATGATGATGAAGAGGAAGAGGAAGATGAGGAAGATGAGGAGGAAGAAAAAGCAGATGACTTTGTAGAAAGCATGGGCTCCCATGCTGATATGGTGCCTCTTCCTTCTGTCCTTTGCTACTCTGATGGAACTGCTGTGCATGAAAACCACTCTAAAAATGCCTCCTACTATACTAACTCTTCAAACCTGTATTACCAAATAGAGAACCATGTTGCTGGCACTGCCAACCAGATCGGTGAGACTTACTCAGAAAGGGATGCTGTCAAGAACGGCAGTCTTTCTCTGGTGCCTTACAACATGACTTCAGAACAGTTTGTTGACTACACACGGCAATCAGAGGAAACTTTTAGCAGCCCTCATTACCCTTCTGCAAACCCCTCAGTGATTGTTTGCTGCTCCTCTTCTGAAGGTGATAGCAGTGCTCCGTGTAACAGTTTATACGCTGAGCATAGGCCAAGTCACCCTCAAGTGGAATTTCACTCATACTTGAAAGGTCCTTCTCAAGATGGATTTGTTTCAGCTTTGAATGGCGAGAGTCGTGTACAGGAGCACCCTGCCGAGAATTCACTAACCCTCTCAGAAAAGAGCAGACTGCATGAAGAGTGCATCAAACCACCCGTGGTAGAGACGGTACCTGTTTAATATTTAAAACTATTCTAAGACTGACTTCCTGTAATAGAATGCACTCAAACTGGATTTCCTAGAACCTTACTTTTTTTAAGAGGTAGACAACACTTGGACTATAGTCAATGTTCCAGACACATTTTGTTTTCTCAAGCTACGTTGGCAGTGGCATTGCACAAAATCAGTTCACGAAAAGATTGAAAAAACTAACCGACATCAGACTGTTTTTTGATAAAAATAAATCACGTAAGTAAAAAACCACACCTAACATATTTCAGAGTAGCCTACCTGTCAAATATGTGAAACCTGCCAAGCTATCAGAATCACAGCTTCATGTTTTTGAGTGTCGGGCCTGTGCAAGATTGTTAAAAATGATAGTTGGAAATAATCATGTTTAGAGTCCTAATTTTCAGCATACCTGAAAAGATGGTGAGTTTAATGTAAAAGTAATGACTGTACAAAAAAGTTTTAATTGTTCTGTACTGTATGTGTTTTATTTATGGTAGTTGAGTACTCATGTTTCAATTAAAAATGAACAGCATGTTCATTGGAAGAACAGAAGATCCATAGCTGGTAAGAAGGAGCATGACCAATTTTCGGTTGGAGTACCATGTATTCCATTTCTTGTTTGTTTGTTTTTAAATACCATTGCTGATAAATTATCTTGACATGCATTTGTAGAGTACTATTTTCTCTTTTTACTGCTCTTGACCAACAGAAGAGTCAGAAAGGGGGCATTTATGTCTTTTAAAAAAGGTGAAAGGTAGACAATCCTCCATCAAAATTAAAATCAGTAGCGTTTCCTGAACTAGTGCCCCCTCCCCAAAGAAAAATGTTCTTGTATATAATGGCAAAGCCGTAGCTTGAGCTTGCACAGCACCTTTTAGCCCAGCAAACATTCAGATACTTATGCACTTTAGTGCCATTTTGCAGCAGTGTAATAACTGCAGGAACTGTGAACTACTTTGGAGAAATGCCATAGCTCCGGACTCTGAGCTGCATGTGAGATCTTAAAGTTCCTTGCAGCAAACCCTGGATGTTTTCCCAAGCCAGCTTATGAATATGTCAGTAAGTATTTAATAAAACAGAGTCTTGCTGATCACAGTTTAAATGAAGCATGGGAAATAATGTGGAAGTGTCTAGCTTTTCCTATTTAGCAGTTTTTATGAAATATGAAAGTTTTGGTGGACTTCTGATTGTAGCCCAGTTTTCCAGAGTCACTTGGTCTAATTAGGAACCAGTATATTCAATGAGGAAACACACCCTCAGAGATTTTACGTCTGCTGAGGTTTGCAAGCAGAATAGCACATGCATCATATGGATCCCCATTGCCTTGTACTCCATTTGTTATAAGATTAAATGGAAATTAAAACACCTGCTGTGTTACAGCCTTTAGTTTATTAGCAGGCATTGCTTTCTTCAAGAAAAGGAGGTCTATTACCCTGCGTTTCTGTACGCTGATAATTCTCCACTGCCTTACTCTGATTTCAGAAGCTATTTTAACATTGTCTAATACTGAAATATTATTTATTATACATAACTGCAATGAAGACCTGTCTTGTTTGCCAAAATAAGGATCAGCATCGTACTTTTTACCTGTGTCCAATCTAGATGGTTAGCATGCATGTAGGCACAGTATACATTTTAACTCTGTAACAGTGACAGTTCTGGTTAGAAGCTCTTTACAACATCACGTATTGTACTCAGTAAAAAAATGTCCAGATTTAAAATGTGCTTTTTTAAAAAAATAAGCTTAACAACTATTTTAATGAGATCTGGGCATCTCATTTAATGAGATCAGTGATTTCTGATTTTTTATGCTAAATTAGCAAAATATTTTTACTCCATGTAGTAACTGGAAAGGTTTTTTATTTATTTGTTTCCACAAGAAGTCCTACATTGTTTTATCTTACACAAATCACGTTGGAAAGTCCTGGTTCTCTAGGGACTGGATTCCACTCTTACAACATATCCACCCCTGGGAAGTGCAGTCATGTTGATTACGCGGCCCAGTGGCTCCTTAGGGCCTGCTCCTCGCAGTCTCAGAGCGCTCTGGTCGCTGTCTGTGCGGGCTGAGTAGCCAGGTAAATGCATGTGTTCTCCACTTCCATACAGCAACTGCCCATCTTTAAAAAGAAACACCTTAGTTCACTGAAAGTGCTGCACACGAGAGTAAGAGTAGTACCACTCTGTTCGAAATACTGCGGAGGCAGAGGTAACACGTCCCTGTATGCAGCAGGCTTGGATCTGGCAGTCTCACTGAACACCAGCATCAAAAGCACAAATCCCTTCCTGAGCTGGGAGAACAGCTGTGAATCAGCAGCAGCTTTTTAACCCCAGAGTGTGTTGGCTACTGGAGGATCGTGCAGAGTTTACCAGGGTATTACTCTCAGGGGAAAGGCAAATTAAATATTTTTGTTTCTTTATTCACTCCCTTACTGAGCAATAGGAAAACACTTTCTTGGCCCCTACGCCTTCAAATGAAAAATACCTTTAATAATATTAGAAAGCACAGTAAGTGATTAATTATAAAATACATCTCAGCTAGCTTTAAAATACCGAGATGACAGTTAGTTAGTATTTCTCTTGGCACAGGCTCCAGAGCCCAGGCTTCCTCAATATTAGCATCTATAAATTTGTGACTACGTAGATGTGCATGCCATAGGCACGGGGGGTGAATACAGCTAGGTTCTGAGCTTTGTGGCATAGAGTAACAAGTAGCTTGTAGATGGGATAAAGGCAGCAGTGATGGTGTAAGGAACTTTTGCTACAGTATTTTCCCTTGCTTAAAAGTAGCTGATTCCTGGGAGTTGCAAAATAAAATGTGAAGAAGAAAGGTTCAAGTCTGTTGATAGTATTTTTAGTATAGCTACCATGAATTAACAAGCCTTCTAAGAGAGAGAAATTCATACAGGAAAACAAAACAAACCTCATCTTTTTCTTTTTTCTTTTTTTTTTTTTTTTTTCTTCAATATAGGCTTAACCTAATCCCCGAACAAAATTCTTTGCTACAGCCGTTTCACTCATTTATAAGTAGATGAGAGAGAAAAATAGTCACAGACCTGCCCCAAACAGATGCTCTAAATAACCTGAAGTTTAGAGTTGGCTGTAGAGATCAGGTGAGAGCCAAGATTCCTGCCCCTTGAGTAAACTCCTTCGCATTTTGTTCAGAAGACCAAAGTACTCATTGAAGGAAAAATAAATTTAAATCATGGGCTGCAGAGTGTTTTAGTCTTATATTCTGGGCCAGTATATCGTAACATCCGGTGCATCCCATTTCCCAGTCAGTTAATGGTGATAAGCAGCCCTGTCACTGTGGGCAAGGTTACCCTCCGTGCTAACAGTGTTACGTTATTAAATGATAAACGGCACCATTTGCTTCTGTACAGATACGGCACGTCATTTGTGGAACTGTTTACTTTACTGATAGCTGTATCAGCTTTTTCTCCTAACATATTTGGCTACTGATGAGCACTCATAAGAAGCCAGATAATAAACTGGCAGATAACTTACTTATGATTACATTAGGTAGTTCAGGAAAAAAAGAAAACATGATTACAAAAGCACTTCCCCCTCTGTTAAGATCGAATATTCACACAGAAGATCAATAGAACACCACATAAAACTGAACGCTTTTTTGCTCGTAATGTGGACTCTGCCTCTCTTGGAAAAATGTTTATTGTTAAAGTTTATCTAGAAAGCTTTAACTGGTGTTAGACATAAAGCTGGAACTTTTCTGGCAAAATTGCAGCAATTGTATTTTTTTTCCCTAAGAGCTGCAACTCAACTCATACCCACTGAAACATCCTTAAAAAAAATAGAAAGGCTGCTCAGTAAAATTTCTAATTTTTTTTAAAGACTTTTTTGATCAGCTCTATGCCATTTAGATAAGTAAGTTTTAAATTTATGGGGTTTCACTATTTTGCATTTACACGCGTTGCTGCTAGTGAATCATTTGAGTTGACATTTGTGTCCTTCAAGGCTATTGATGACCATCGCTTGCTGTAAATGGGGTTCAGCCCACTCAGATCTGTTCAAAGGCCTCTGTCCTGCGTTAGGTGGAAGTGACACTGCGCTCTGGCTTGCAAGGTACTGGGAGAAGGTGTGCTTAAAAATATTCTATAGAATAGCCAGAATAATATTTTTCCTCTTTTTCGGCATCATAACTAAATTTCTGTACCTCAAACTAAGTTACTTTCCCAGAAAGCCCAGTCCAGCTCAGAAGTGAACAGAAATCTCATCACTAATGTGAAACATAGCAAAAGCAAGCTCTTCTTCTAACCAGGGGTTAGGGGTTTGTGGGTGTTAGGCTTTCCTACTGGGGCCAAAGAGTAATAATATCATCTGCTTTATTGTGCTTGCAGAACATGTGATGTAAAATACTTAGAAAGACTAGAATTAACTCAGAGAATATATTCTATAGAACTTATTTCTAAAATATTAAATCTGAGTGCTATTTTTTTAAAATAATAGAAAGCTACTGTTATTTTCAGAACAGTTGCACAGAAAGAGTCTAGTTCATTAACATGCTCCTTGGCATGAGAAATCTCAGCATTTGCCTTTTGAACATTTCCTTTTTTAAAACATGTACCTTAATTTTGCTGTGCTCAGTAATCACTATTTATTTTCTCCAAGAGGAGTGCAATCCAAAGCGCAAAGCTTACGGAGTGATGGTAAGTGGTATTTAGTTGTAAAGATGTCTGAGTGAACACATCCTTGAGTTCTTCATACCTGCTTCCTGTTCACTGTCTCTTCTTCCTCCTACATTAGAGGCAGCTTTTAATTTGGTTGCTAAGTAGTGTTTGAGGGTATTGTTCTTACTTAAAATCTTTGAGATCTGTCTGCCACGCTGATGGCAAGAATTTTACTTCTTATAAGAACATCCAATTCATGAAACATCTCAATGTTTTGCAGCCTTGGTGATTTCATTTTTGTTTCTTCCTTCCTCCCTGAATCTTAGTGTCCGGGAAAAGTTTGCTGTAATGTAAGGCTTTTCATTAGAAACAACGTGAAATGCGAGTGAGGGCAACTCGAGTGCTTCTGTGCCATCTATCCTTGTTTCTAGAAGAAGAGTTGATTTTATTTTTCACTTAACTTGAGCATGCAGACAGATTGAAACTTTGATGACAAGTGTGCCCCTCTCCCCCACTGGCTCTGAACAGAGTTATTGGGGAGCGGGCCCAGTGGGCCTCTGCAGACCCCCCCTTGCCATACACACAACCAGGAAGGAAACCTACCCCTGTGGGCTGCAGATGTAGCAGGGGGTCCCGCTTGTCTCTTGACGCCTGTAGATCCAGAGGAAGAGTGTCGTGCTTGATATGGCACATGCCAGGACAGGGTGAAATCTAAGGGTGAGGAAGGAGAACATCACCAGAGGGAAGAAAGTTTTCTCCCAACTGCTGTTGCAATTTGTTTTTCCTAATATAAATAGTAAATGCAAAACACCCTTTTATAAAATCCAAGTGCATTAGATTGAAAGAAGTAAAAGTTGCATTGCTCTGCTGTCTAGCCTCTGTGGTCAGGAGGATACCCAGAGCGCAGGTCTCACTGACTGGAGAGCCATGTGCATGGTGCTCTGCATTGTTACTTCTCAGTTAAGTAGATGATGGTCCTTCATCCAGGGTTAGGAGAAAAAAAAATAATCAGAAAGGAAACTTCATTTATTTATTCAATTATTTTCATTTGAATCTTAACAGTGAGACTTCAGTTTTCTTTAGGCATTTTATGAATGTCAAGTAGAACTAAGCGGAAGTTTGCCCCACCCGTACGTTCATCTCTAACTGTGCACTTTCCCAATAAGCCATGATGACAGGACTAGCTTTTCTTGACGGGCAAGAAAAACGGTGGAAGCTACAAATGACCACCACTGTTCTAACACGAGGTTCAGGATGATTCTTTGTCTTGAGGCTTGGGTGGATACAGCCTGAGGTGAGTGAGGGGCAGACAGGTCAGTTTAGGAGGCAAGAGATTTATTGATTAAGGACAATTTCTTTTCTTCTAAAGCGCAAAAGTAAAGATATAGGAGGGAAAAAAAAAAAAAAGAACTAGGAAAAAAAAAAAAGATATCCTTAGAGCCGGGATGGAGAAGTATATGCCTGTGCACTGCAAGTTTGGCTATGTCAGATCATAGTATGAATTCTGTTGTTTAACATGTTTTAAGACAAACGTGAATTTGGTGCAAGGAGGAAATGTTTTGCCATAGCAATTGTATGCAGGCAGACATGAAATAAAAGACTTATATAAAAGACTTATCCAAAAGCATGGGGTAAAAACAAAGAAAAATAAAATCCTTGAAGCAACACTACTGTCTTTTCCTTGCTAACTGCAAAGTCATTTTCAGTATCAGTTGGGTTAGCTCCCAGGCACATGTTCTAATATAACGTTTCTCAGATAACAGGTGCTAAAAGCAAAAAATAAATAGGTGTCCTTTTATTAGCATTTTAGCTTGGGATTTTCAAATGAGATTTAGCAGCTTATGGCAGCTAATTCTTCTAGGTTTGTACACCTGAAACTTTTTTTTTTTTTTTAGGAAGTTCTTTACTTAAAAATGAAATCTGAAGTTTGGGTAGTGGGTGAGGGTCCCCCTTGCTTGGCTACTGGTGGATTATTGTAAAAACCCATTAGTGAGTTTCTGACATGCACATTGAGCATAGGGTTTTAGCTTCTTGAAAAGATTGCAACATTATGTGCACTGGCAGGTAGTTCTCATGAGAAACAGAAGGAAGCATGCTATTTTTCTAAAAGCCATTAACACAAATACCACCACATCACTTTTCACACAACAGTGCCCATGTAAACAAGGCTAACAACTGGGTCCTTCTTTTAATTGACTGATGTAGGCACTTCTATGGAAATATGTCTGAAGTGTAGTTTGTGAAACATGTTTTTAAAAGTGTTTGATGTAAAATAAGCGCTAGACATTTGACAGTGCAAAAATAGTCAAAATCTGTAGGTTACAAATTCATTCCTAAGAGCCTCAGCCTGTAATAGTGTCTTAGTAAAGTCAATCTTCTAAGTTAAACGGCATTCTGGTGTAATAACCTTTTGCAAATAAAATTATTAATTCAGATGTACTGGTTAATACATCTTAACATAAAACATGGCAGTTTGTTATTTTGATCTGTTTCCATCTACAGCTAATAGTTAGCAATCTTGTAAAAAAAAAAATTATGTTTAAAGTGTTTAAATTATTTTAACGAATATAAACTATGTCAGACTTACACTGTCTGTTCCAACCATGTCTTTTTGACAGTTCATCTCTGTATATATGTATTTCCCATAAAAAATATAAAATTGCTTTGGAAATTTTTGTCGGCAAGTGGTAAATAATACGCCACAGCATGGGTCCAAAAGTTGGTGGTCTTTCAGACATGTAATCCATTCAGATGGGACTAGTAAAATTGTGGTGTAATTGCAGCCATTTGTTCAAAATTTGTACATTACATCTAACTTTACTAATTTTTGAGAAAAATAGTTATGTTAAATAATTAACATTTTCCATTACAGATGATTTTGCATACTAAAATTATGGAGATCTCAACAGTAGAGCAACATACTTAATTGGACTGCTGCTTTTAAACTGTTTGAAGAAGCAAAGGGAAAGAAATTTCATCTTAAAATCTGTACATGGAAATAATTTTAAGCTTCATGAACTACACGTTTCCTTATTTCTTCTCTTTCTTAAATAAGTTGCAACATCAAAGATGCCAAAGGGTTATATAAGCTACAATAACACTCAACAGAACTTAATCTAGACCTTATGTTGTAATAATTTATTCAAATTAACTGTATTCTTCTGTATTTATATTTTCAGTATTTATTATGAATGATATGGAATTTGATGTATTTATTGTGGCTTATTACTGCAGTGTATATATTACAAAAACGAGCATTTTTAAGTCTTAACATCAGTTCTTTTTGTTAACTAGTGGCACTTGTATTGGCTGTATTTTTATTATATATTGTACCACATATATTGTCCATTTGTTTGCGATGAAGTAAAACAGGTTTCTACGTTACATCATGGCTGCCAGTGCACTGTGCATCTTATTTCTACCGTGCAGTCACCAGACGACATTCCTCTCATGCTTAGCAGAGTCAGAATTAGTACTGCACCTCCTCCCCAAGACTGCAGAGCCTCTGAAGAAGCTCTGTAAAATTTCTAGCATTGCTTCTATTCTTACATTATCAGGCTGTGAGGAATGATCTGTTTCACTGTATTTTTGTTTTTTGTTTTAATTAATCAAGAATCAACAGAAAGGCCTTGTTTGGTGTGTCTGTTTGCCCTTTTGTGCACTAGTGCTAGCACTTTTCTTTGGCCGGTGGAATAAACTACAAGATTCTTCTGCGGTTATGATGAACTTAATCCTTTTGGTTAGAAGCTAATGAACAATAGTTTCCAACAGCTGTTGGGGAGGAGAAAAAAAAAAAAAAAAAAAGCAACAGCTCCCTCTGGTGGTCACTTTGCAGTAATTTTAATGGCTATAAAGGCATAGAAGCTGAGCTGTTAAATTCCAGGACAACTGCTTAGTTATTCTGAAAATTGCTGATCAACACTTCTTCATTATGAAAATAACTAACAAATACAGTTCTATGCCATTTTTTTATTCTGATACTTAAAATTGCACTCTGCATTTATAAAAGGTAAGTTGACCGTAAGCACGGTGACGTACAGCTAAATTACTTGCATTTACAGCAACTCATAAGTTGCTCTCTGTATTATTAAAAAAAAAACAAGCTCTCACAGGATTTAACACGGCACTTTTTTTTTTTTTTTTCAATTTGTTAGGTGTTACATAGAACAGAGTAGATGAGCATCTGTTACCAGACTGCTTTTTGCATTGCCATGAACTATGATGAACAATTCTCCAGGGCTTGCTAAGACATTCTGGCATAAAAAAAAAAACCTTTTGGAAAACAACTTTCAAAACCAGCATGCAAATTTAAGGCATCGGGATGCCAGTTCAGAAATAGGAAGGCTGTAAAGTGTTAACAGTGCCCTCATAATTCTGTACTCACGCTGCAGACTGGCAGATCCTCCCAAGGGCCGTGTGTTGGGTAGCGATGTCCCAACGCAGTTAATGGTAGAGCCACAAAGGGTGAGGGCCTCTTGTTCATGGCAGAGGGGGAAGCACCTTGAGCCGCTGGCCCACAGACAGCATTTAGGACCTGCTTCTTCCTGCCAGGTGTGAGGCTGAGCTGTCCGTGCCTGAAGTCAAGCCTTCTTCAAGCCCTGCGGCTCCTTTTCTGAACATACGGGAGCATGGTGAGATGGAGGTTAATGCTGGTTTTTCTGGGCCCTCTAGGTAGCCTACGGAGCCAGCTGACTGATGTACAAGTATTTACACACTGCATATGTAAGAGTATTTCGTTTTCCCTCCCCAGGGGAAGAGCAAAACATAGCACTGCAGCTGAAAGTACTTTAAATTACAGGAAAGGCAGTAAATGAGCCAGAGAACTCCCTGCTACAAGCTGATTTTCAGCGTGCCATTTGTATGAACGCCATCGTCTCGTTTGTCAGAAATGCTGAGTGTAACACTGGGCACATTAAGAAGTTTTAGGTGGCTCTTAGAAATGTAGTAAAGCATTTTTTGTAAAATTCAGATTAATGCATTAGCTTGGAAGAGAGTAAAGGCTTATGCTTTAGATGTTTCAATGTATACAATGACCACGAGATTTGCAGGACAAAGGGAGTCTTGCTGAAGGAACAGAGCTACATGTTTTCAACAGGCATTTCTGGCGGATTGTTTGTTTTAAACTTCTGGGTAAATAAAAAGGACTTCTGGAACAAGGGGGATCTGATAATACAGGGGAGTGAAGCACAAGGAAAATTCAACTGATGTTAAACTCTTTAAGGTAGAGTGATACAGCACCCTGGACTACATTCACTACAAATTAATTATTTCTCTGCTTAAAGAGTTTTTTTTTTTTGGATTATGCAACAATTATTTCTTGGTTTCTAATACTAAAATGGGATTTAGCTGCTTTTGTTCGTATGGCTTAGCTTTATACACACACTACACCCAGCACTATGCAGGCAGACCACAGGAGCCACATTCGTGTCTATCTGGTTCGAGCGCTACAAGCTGTGGATAATAGCAAAGCAGCATTTATGGAAGACATCTTCCACCTACACTGGAAATCAAAAAAGCATTTCTAGTTCTATTTCTTTTGGCGTTTCCCTTGGGCTTTTGACTCCTGTCTCAAACAAGTATTTGAAATGTACACTGGCTGTACATACCTTTTTGGCAGCACCACTGCTTCTTCCTTCCCTTCCACGTCAAATGCACAGGCAGCCCCCTGTTCTCTCAGCCTTTGTGTGGCTCCATTTTTTCCAAGCTGCTGCCAACAACCAGGGCTGCTTCTGCTTTAGCTCCTGCAGCCTGGACCTGGCAGGCCTGACAAAGCCACAGAAACCAATTTTTGTTCCACAGCCAGCAAAAACATTGCAAGTCCACACTTCAACCACAGGCCTTGCATGTGTCAGTAGGTGGCCTTCAGCTCGTAACTTCCAGTTATCTAGACAGGGAGGTAGTAACCATGACTCACCCTGAGCTCGCTCACTTCTCTCTCCCTTATTCTCCTTTTCTCTCTGGTTACACATTCCGGTCCTTTTTGAAAATAGACACAAGACCTCTTGGATTATACATATATATATATATTCCCTGTATGTATTCCCTAGAGAACAGTGGCGTCCTTTTGCCTAGGAACTGCTCAAGGTACAGAGAAGACAGCAGACAGTGATGTCCAGTTAAGAGCTGGGAGATTAAAGAGACTGTCAGGAGGAAGAAAAGGCTAGCAGGAAACCCCCATTCACGTGTGCTGCTTGATTCTCATCCCTCCCTACATACTTTGGAACAGCCTAACAGTAACAGCATACTACCAGCAGCGCTTCGTGTTGCTGCCTTGGAGTTGTGCTGAGTCACCTTACTACAGGCCCAGAACTCAGCTATTTAATGCAGAGAGTTCTCAAATCACTCTCTTACTTTGATCTGATAACTATTTCTGCCCAAAAGACTGAGAGGATCCTTTCGAAGCCCACTAAATCGCAATGGATTTCATTTTCCCACGACGTCTAACCTGCCTCAATCAAGTAGGCACGATCATAGCGCCTCAGCCACCAACTGGCATCTTCCACAGTCGGTCTTGTCTTAGCACAAGCCAGCAGAAGTGAACTTAGAATAGCATAACAAATAAAATATCTGGGAACATAATACCTTAGGGTAGCATACTTGTTTTGAGGTCATTGTCCCTAGGGAATTCTCCACTTTCAGCAAAAAGCTTCCCTCATGCACTCCTACACAATGTGGTATGAGAAATACACCTGGGAGAAAGCACAGCAAATTTTCAAAACCAACCAGCCCTTTCAATGCACATCACTAAGGATGATCTGGTCAAGCATAATAAGTATTTTAAAATGAGGTGTGCGAAGACTAGATCAAACATGTATCTAAAAAAGTAAGCGAGTTACTCAGATGAACTAATAAAGTGACAAACACTGATGTGTCACATCTAGCTCAGTCACAATACCAAATGCAGGTAAAGGTATTTCATATTAATATTCATATGAATCAAACTGAAGTTTTAATTGCAGTCGATGGCCCTTGAAAACCTGTTTTTGGTATTGCCCTGGGCTCTAACACAGTTATACGAAAAATAATGATTTAACATTCAAGGCATGGGTTAAAATGAGAAAAGACATAGGAAACTACACTAGGAACAGAAAAAAAAAAGCCCTATAAAAATTAAAATGCTATGTGAACAAGGGTACTGTTTGATGTGTCTAGCTTTGAGATTAATTTTTTTTTGTAGAATCACTGGCTTTAGGAGTAAAGGCCGCTTTAGCAACATAAATGCTACTCATTAACAAGACCTATTGCTTACCCACAAGTCTTTTTCACTCCTGAAACATCTCTATCCTATGCAACAGATGCAGTACCTACCTGTGAGAAAACATTTCTATTTTTTATTCTGCAGACAGCTGAATTGTCGTGTCCGAGTTTCTCAGAGTGTGAATATACCGTTGACCTGATTCTAAACAACATTTAAATGCAATTTTGTGTCACAAAACCAATCAACCAGAACATCCGCCATGTAAAAACGTGTCATGAGGAAGGGGGCTGGGCAGAAATAAGACATTAGTTTTGTAGGGGACTTCACTTCTGTTTGCTGGGTCTGGAAAAAGCAATGTGTACTTTTAGTCTCTGTGGGGAATGCTGTGCAGTTTTAAATTCTTGTACGCTGACATTGCACCGGACACCTGAAGGGCACCCAATCTAGACAGCAATATTTCCAAAACAGTTCTTTGCCAATCCTTTTTGGATTTCGTTTCTGGTTTCCTATACTTTGATCTTGCTTTACTTTTGAAAGGTTTTTTTTCTTCTTTTAAGAAATGGTAATCTTGTTTTAATTTTTCCCTCAAACTGAGGAGAAAATCAAACATTCAAGCAAGACATGCTATAGTAGTGATTTCTACCCCTTATAGAACAGGAAGTCAAGCTAACATTTACATTGTAATGAACAGAATCTACTACTGTAGACTTAACCTTAAAAATACATTTTTCAAAAACTTTAGAGAAGATAGTTTAAAAGTGAAGGTTTGATACTTACAATGCAGAAAAGCTTTTAAATATATATATATTAATCATAATATTTGACTACTAATTCATATTAGTAGCTGCTATTGACACGATTGCAGCTTTGAACAAAAGCTGCTGTTTGAATTTCCTGTTTGAAGAATTAAGGAGACGTAGAAGTATAGAGAAGATCACATGTTCCCTCCTTGGAATTTGTGTTAGGAAGAACAACCCTAAAGGAGATCTGTAAACAAGAAGTTCAAAGGACTGCCTATGGTTCTGACAATCCAGCCACTGCAGTTAAGCCTCCTAGACCTCAATCTGATATTTTTATCTTGATGAGATGCATAACATTATATAAGGCGAATTCCAAAAACATAGGAAGCAATGCCCGCAAGTTCTTTCAGTTTCATGTACTTCTCAGTTTAAATAGGTTTAAAGAAATGTATACAGCAAAACAAGTACAGAGAAGTCAGCACCACAGCATAGAATGTACCAGAATTACTGAAGTGAATCATGTTGAAGGAACAAGTTACATCACGGAGAGCATCTGCTTCTGGCTTCTGAAAAAAAAAAGGCAAAAAAATTTACTTTTCACGAAAGATTGAAGACTAATGCTAAAGAAGCACAGAGAAGATGCACAATCATAACTAAACTGCATGCAATTTTTTTGCTGATGCTTTGTTACTGCTTTTTTAAAAAGTAATTTTGAAAATTTTGTAATTTTTTAAAAAATATTTCTAAGCCTCCAAACATATTAACAAATCTTTAACTGCTCTTCTAAAATATATATACACACACACCCCTCTGCGGATATACTTATATATACACATTTGGAAGTGCGATACTTGATGTAGACACAGAACATGATTTCA
Organism: Alectura lathami; assembly: GCA_013399715.1. Lineage (NCBI taxonomy): Eukaryota > Metazoa > Chordata > Aves > Galliformes > Megapodiidae > Alectura > Alectura lathami. The sequence continues at coordinate 66,641 of VXAV01000284.1, forward strand.
GACCTTCACACAGAATAGAAGGAAAACTTTACTTGGTGCCTTCCACTGTTTACAAATCTGCATGTTTTTTTTAACCAAGAAATTAGGCATTTTTGAAAATAGTCATTAGTCAGCTGCTCAATAATTTTCAGTTGTTTACTGCTGTAAACCTCTAGCATGAAAGGATTTCTTCTTGTGTTTCTTCAGAAGCTGAACTCATCAATCAGTTGTGAAATTAACCAAAAGCAGGCTCCCTTCCCCCACTAAAAAACAACAACAACAAAACACACATCCGTCCATTAACCAGACCCTATAGATAAAGGAATATTTCTCCTCAATGATATTGCTTACCAGGACAAAGTTTTAAATTTGTGTATTTTGTCCCATTCAGTCTCTAATACCAACTCCTTTATTTTTTTTTCTCAGCTCTGTATTGCATCTTGCAGCCAAATACTTTTCTTTGCCTTCACGTTAAAAACTTACATTTTCTTTCCCCGGGGCAACCATGACCTTTTCCTTGATCTCCCTCACCTTCTCAGTGTAGTTCTTGAGGGAAATACTAAGTACTTCCTAAAACACTGTTACTAGCAGCATCTAACTAGGCCTGATCTTACCGCTCCACTTTCCAGTGGTACATGCACCTTTCTTGAGGTTCACATCATTAAAGAGTTCATTACTAAAGGCAGGCTGGTTGCTGTTACACCTTCTGTTTTCTCCCACCTGAGTATGGATGCCCAATGCCGTTCCTCTGCTAAGCTGCAAGGCCTAAGCACCTCTTTACTTCGATGCTTCCCATACCTACTTAATAACAGCACTGGCATTGTCAATTACATTTAAGTCTTGTTGTCTCTATTCTGCTGCCTCCTTTCCTTCCTACAAGTTTATTACCTTAATTTCATAGTAATTTCCCCCCATATCGCAAAACATGCAAATTAAAGGCTATTTTAAAATCTTTGTAATTCACATCAACCAGCTAAGTCTTCTCCAAATTGGAATACAGAACTTTATTATGAAATAGTGTACCTTATTAAAGTGCAATTTTTATGTGATCTTAGATGCTGTAAGCGTGGGATGATCATTAATCTCACATTCATACCCTGAAGTAAACATTTTCAAGTTAGAGTACATCTCTGTTCCTTAAGGGGACATCTTTGTGCAGAAGAGTTACCCTCAAGAAAGGAAGCATGAAGTAGTCACAGTCAGAAGACAGGCAGGATTGGCGATTGCAGTGGAAGACTAACAGAATAGTGCTTAACGACTGGGCATCCAGTAAAATAATCAACAAAATAAATATTTTTAAAAATACTTAATCAAAGGAAGGCTATTTCTGAAGTCATAGCTCTACATGATCTATTAAAGTACATTTCTGGATGCTTACAAGAACACAGTATTTCGTTAAAAGAGCTAGCAAAGCAGTTAGGAAAGCCAACTTCTCACTGTTAGAACTGAGGTCAGTCCTTTGAAAAAGGGCAAACAGCAAAAAATAAAAATAAATTTAAAAGCTCAATATTTGTTTGCACAGGAAATTATGTACAAATAACATTAGAACCATGTTAGGTAAACATTGCATAAACCAGTGAAAAGTAAAAAGAAGACGTTAGTAATCCAAAAGCAATAACAAAATGTGTTACACTGTTAGATTAACTGGCATAAATTCTAAACTTCATGAAATCATAAAAAACCTATACAAGAAGTTTTGGCTATATAAAAGGAGACTAATAACAGAATAAGCAAGTTTGCCATTTAAATAATCATATATAAATAACATATTGCAGTGAGAATGAATTTGTCTTGTACAACAAACGGATTGCTTTGCTAGAGGCACAGCAGTCTGGCAGCCTCTTTGGTTTTAACCAGAAGGGCAAATGTTTAATTTCTTCAGATGAGGAAACTTAAAATAAATGAGAAAGTTTCACTGAGTGAAATAAACAATAGTAAAAAAATACATGATGTCAACCAATTGAGCATGAAAATACACGTATAAAGGCTCTTGTCGACAGAGTAAACTAGTTGTCTTCAGAAGTACTTGCAGCATGTGGTAGCCCAGGTATGGTCCCCAGGGTGAAAGGGGACTGTAGGACCTACCAATCATGGTTAACATAGGAAGTCTTATCACGCAAATATTGTAAACATTTTTCTTAGTTGGGACCTCAAGCATTCTTTGGTGTAACAGACTCCTGGGGAGTCTCTGACTACACATTTTATATCCATCTTAAGTAGGAGAGAAAATAAAGTGTTTAAAAATGTTGCATTTGAAGTATGCATCGCTTCAAAACGCAGTACACACATATGGTCACAGTTTAGAAATGGAGCTGCTCTTTTAAGGAAATTCTCCTGTCTGTAGATAGCAAATCTTAATTGTTGTGGCCGAAGATCCACTTCTGGAAGGGGTCTGATGGATTGCAGGGTACCAAACTTGGATGCTCTCCATTTCCTGTAAGGCACATATGTAGTGCTGCACTGTACAGAGTTTGGTCCTAAAGTGGGTAAGAAAGGAGAAAAAAAAGAAAGTAAACACTGAAAATGTTATTTTCCTCCCATATCTTATTTTCTGCAAGTTCATTGTTGGGAAAAAGAGTAAGGCCATACAGGTAGTGTAGAAGGGGGCTAGCAAAAGAATACGAGTAGTGCGCAAGTGCCACGTTGTTCTCCTAGTAAAAAATAAATACTTTAAAAGACACCGACCATTTGGATTGACTTCCAGTGCATGCGCAGACATACACACTACGAGATACCAGCTGTTTCTGAGTGACATTTCTACTTTACAATAGTGGAATCATCAAGTTTTGATCTGTTGACCAAAAAGCTATAATTATTTACATTTCCCTCCCAAAATGGAACTTACTCCTTTTTTGGCTTCTGAGTTTTGTTGGGGTTTTCTCTTTTGTTAGAGACTATACATTAACTCACATAAGAAACCATTGATAAGACGCCCATCACTGCACAGTCTAAATACCTTTTGATGCTGCCATTGCTCTTCTGCAAAGGCAAAGGTTTTCTGGCCTTTGTAGCTACATTCACGAAGCTGCACAGGTCCTTTAGAAGCATGCAGACAAAGCTCCTTCTGAATGTTATGCCGAATTTCATGGTGTGCAGAATACTCAAAGTACTATTTAAATAATTTTAAAAGAGTTTAGTAAATACATACTAACAAGAGTATTAAATTAAATTAACCTTGGCGTTCCAATATGTGAAGCAATACATTTGTTATTCAACAGTTTGAAACTGCAGAATCATTCATTTGATTTTAGCATATACACTTTAAAAGTGTTTCCAAAAGCAAAAGACTTTTTAAATACTAGTGCAATGGAATACATTTAACAGTACTTAAATGCAGAAGTTGTAAAAAACACTTAGAGCACATGCACGGTGACGCAAGATTTCATCGCATTCTCCCCTAGCATTGATAACTTTAATGTTGGCATTTCTTAACTTTAAAAATCTTTATTCAATTTTCCTTGCTGGGTTTAATATTTTCTTAGANAAAGCTAACAATAGGATGCTGTCATGTTTTCTGTGAGCTAGCCATTAGAAAAGTGTAATGTAAGGACATACTTTGTGGGTGTTTTTACTGTTATTTCCTGACAGCAGATTACTCTTAAGGCTCAGGTATCCCTGGCCGTAGTTCAGGTCTAAACAGGAGTTTAATTCTAACAGTTACAGACACAGCTGTCCTTTTATACCAGCCATTCTACCTTACCATCCTGGCCTCTTCCTTTTCTCTTTTAAGCAGCAGACTTCCTATCACTGTGTCCCATTTCTACTGTTTCTTGGCTGCCTGTGTCAGCCTTCACCATATCCTTCCATGCTCAGTCAGCACCCTGTTGCTTTCAACTGTCAGTCCAGCTGGTCAGCCTCAACCCTCCCACTGACTTGGCAGGAGTGAGATATCTGTCCCTCAGTGCTAAGTCCCTGTGCCCATCACTGCCTGCACAGGGACTGACAGGAGTGGCCTGCTTACTCATTTAGTTCTCAAACTTAATAGTTTATTCTAAATCTGTTAATCTAAGTAAACCTCTTTCCCTTTACCTTTTGAACTTTCAGGGCTCTCTGTGAGCTATGAAAATATGACTTGGAAACTAGCTTTAAGACTTCATTCACCTTGAACATTGAGACGGACATGTTACCACCTCTAGAATATGCTAAAATGAAAAAATGTTGAACAACTGTTGTACAGCTCTGAAAACTAGTCTCTTTCTTCCACTCCCCTCTCCTGGCCTGAGAGGACAGGTAGCAAGAAAAATTGCAGCCTGCACTGCTGAGGTCTGGTAAAGAGCATAAAACAACTGAAAAGAGAATATTGTAATGAGAAGGGTTAAGTAAGCAAATAAACAATCTCTTGCGTATTACCAGCACAATCTCTATTGAAAGGATTCAAGCTGTTATAGTATGGCAGGAGGAAAACAAAAAACACACTTGAAAAAAGAGAGTTTTAGTGTAATCCAAGATAACTTAGAGAGGTGACAACAGAAGCATAGAGCAGATCTTTTAATATTATGTCTTGGGACAGTATTCTTGTGTTAATGACTGTGACAATTTGAAAAGGCTAATGTAGCATTAATCCAGAACAGAGTAAAAAAAGTTCAGTACTGTCAGAAGTGAACGTAACAGGGTAGCTGTTAATCCAGACAATATTCCCTCTCCCACAAAAATTGATAAGGAAAGCATCAACTGAGTAGGATCAGGCACCTGACTTTCCACAGAGCCATAAAAGGATGGTTTCTATGATTGAAGATTTTATTAAAAAGAAACAAGAACAACAACAAAATCATTCTCTAGCTTAAACTTTCAAACTTTTGAGGAATCTTAATTATTAAGAGACTACAGTTAATAAACTTTATTCCCCAAATAGGTCTTTAAAGCCACAGAAAAGTGTGCATTTCTGCACACTTAACAAGGAGATGTTACTTGTCTTATTATTACAGCAGTGCCTCAAGTATTCAGTATCCGACACCTATTGCAAGTCATATTGTGGAAGAAACAGAAGATCATTGCTGCCTCCAAGAGCTATGCAACAAAGAAAGCTCTTCTTGGACAAATTCAGTCATGTTCACCACTTGCATTAGGCAGTACAGGGCAGATCACTTTGACCTCACATTACGAGGCTGCAAGCATGACAGGGAAGATGGCTTAGGCCAGGCCACTTGGTGTCCCACTGGCCGGATTCCCATTATCATCTTCCTTGACAATGTGAGTCCTGGTGGCAGAGAAAGAAGCAACAGGAGGAAGTATAAGGAAAGGAAGAATTAAGAAGAAAACACAAGAAAGTAGTAAAGTTAGGTTGGATAGGTTTTGCGTAGAAGGGAGAGATCATGCAAAGTAGTGCAACTGTGTGAAAAATCTGAGTATGACTATGAGCTGAACATAAAATGTTAGATGTGGGACACAACATGAGGAGCAGTATGAAAACTGCCTTGAAATAGATACAGATATTGGAATTAATTCTTACCAAAAAAATTGCATATTAAAAATGAGTACATTCCGCAACAATAAATGAAAAGTTTTCATATGGCAAAGTTACAGCTGATCATAAAAATCAGGGATCAAATATAAATTTTACCTGGTTTCCTCCAAGTCCATGACAAGAATACATAATCAATGGTTTGCCACCATGGTTGTTGTTTTCACCAACATCCAGACACATGTGGTTACCAATATTTTTTAGCTAAAGAAAACGGGTTAGGAGCAAAGAAAAGAAATTAAGAAGCTCAGTGGGGATGAGAAAAATAAACTGCCTCATTTGCTCAGAAATCTAACCTTTGTCTTAACCATTACAACTATTAATTCATTTTTGCTTCCTACTATGCTCAAATCTAAAAATGTTTTCAGAGTTAATTTTTTCTCCCTAAAAGCCTAGCAACCACATTACAGTTGTAAACAAACAGCCATGCACTGTGAATTATTCAGCTACCTGCATATATAGTTACTTTGTTATTCAGACTACAATTTGAAAACATACATACAAAATATTCCAAAGAGAAGTTCTATTTGTAAATACATGCCAAGCATTCACATTGACTTGAAAACAAGACTTATTAGTTGTTTAATATTTTGTTGGGTTTAGCACTCTATGAACTCTAGGAAGTTAACTGACAGAGGAGATGCAGTGGTCTTTAAAATTATGTTAAAATATGATGACAAATTCATAAACCTAATTCTGAGGAGTATACAGCTGTCAAAGTACAGTTTTCCTTGTTATATGAACTAAAAATTCTCTCACACTTCTCCCTATATAAAGCTAAACTTATTTGACAGTTGAGGAAATCTCTCACCACTGGTTGTGCCAGTACTTGTGTGCCAGTCACTACTAGTGATGGGCAGAATGATGACTGATCTTCTCAGGCTGTAAGATCCCTTCAAGCAAGGCTACTGTTGCTTAAGAAGAGGATTTGCTTAAGCTTCATATCAACATTGACAGAGCTACAAAGTATTCAAAGAGCAAGACAGGCAGGAGACATTCTTTGTCCACAGTGCTAACAGAAAACTCTATAGCAATTAAGGACAGCTAACATGTGAACACTATGGCTAAGGTAGCATAGAAGATTAATAAGCTTCCTGAATTCTAGAATGCTAGAGAAAATAATTAAACTTACATATCCAGAAAACAAAGGATTCAGGTCTGGAACATATACTTCTGGATAAACATTATTGAGATACCAGGTAAAATTTTTACACTGCAGACGCTGCCTCAAGGCAAGTCTTTTTGAGATGTCTCCAAACGTTTTCTGTTCCAGGAAGAAGAATATAGTGACATTATTAATATTTTTGTACATATAAATCTATTATATTCTGTATCGCAGCATCAAACAACTTTTAACTTTCATTTGTGGATCTTTTTTAAAAAGTGCTGTGCTACTACAGTTACTGAGATTTGTTTTTCAGTATCGTAACGCCGCTGACATCCTGCCTGCAGCGTTTCAAAGCACAGGAAAGAAGAAAACATTTTGACAAGTAAACGATGTGTTTTAACAGTGCTATAAAGTGGGAGAGTAAGAGCAAGTAAAGACCATACTGGCCACAGCTGTAAAGCTAACTGGCGAATGTAACTCATCTCACTAAAGAGAATGCTGAATTATAGTAAGTCAATAACTAGCAAAATAGTCTGTACAATGCAGTATCTCCCCAAAAAAATCAGTTATGTTTGTCTACTAAACATGCTTAGGAAGTCCAATGCTATTACTGCCACAAAATTCAGGAAACTATATATGAAGGGATACAAAATATTTCTAAAAGAAAAGTGTATGTTCCACCCAGTGAAACACCAAAGTTCCAGACCACGTACAAAAATAAATACCTACCCCACCAGCCCCTGAATTTAACTGAAGTTTCTAAACAGACAGAAATGGGATTGATATCTATTATTAAATATGCTTTATTCTGTAGCTGAAGAACAATGAAAACCACTTTTTTAAAAAATAAAAACACTAAGAAACTTGAGACAAATGAAACATTATATTTCTTCCTGTACAACAAGTTAGTTTGTATTTTCTACACTTCTCTGGTAGTTCTAGCACTTGTTCAATGCAAACAACTCAGGATTTTAGAGAATGTATGAAAAAAACCAAACAAACAAGCAATAAAAGATACATAAATATATAAACAAGTGAAATTAACACTGTCACTACCCAAACCCTTAAGGTAT
>VXAV01000284.1:75321-86603 GCA_013399715.1 Alectura lathami
AGCAATATTACTTTTCAACTACAAAGACCCAAAACAAAACTAAAACCACCAGCAAGAGTGTATATATCAGGAATACTGTAAGTGAATTTCCTGATCAGGTAAATGCTGGAAATGTATATTTCAGCTATCAACCTTAAAAACATTAAAAAAAAAAATCAGTGTAGTGAGCAGGTTTATGGTTTATTTCTTAGATCATTAGTAATTCATTTTCCATGTCCCAGATGGCTGACCCAGCAAGGAAGTCATGATATTATACTAATTTGTCCTCAAAAATCATGTACATTGTTAGTGTAGAGACCAGTGTTAAGTAGCTAAACTTACTCTGAAAGACATTTCTATATTTTCACCTCCCCATATTTCCATTTCTTCATCATAGCTTCCAATGTGTTCAAAGTAGTCTTTTGATATTGAAAAGAGACCTCCGGCAAAAGTAGGTGTTCTGCAAAAAGAGAAGTTTGCTGAGGAAAACAGAATTCAAGCCACGATTAAGGCAGGTTTTCTTAACTACAGATATAAAACTTGGTATTAGTGTTCTAGCATTTGTCAGGGTTTGACTCTGTTACTGCCTTTTCCTGGCACAGGCAATTAAATCTGCCCATGCTGAGTCTCATTTTACAGTTTTATTGTCACTTATTAACAAATAGGTTAACAGACACTATAAAGAAAAATAACTAATTTTCCCTGTATGGAGGATATCAAGCAAAGTTAGTATTCCTTTAGACTAGCATCCTGTCTGAGGCCAGCACATACTGTATTTTTATGAAATCTTTAAAATTCACAACCTGGTTCCTAAAGGAAATATTATGAAAACCATCTAAGATGCTAATACTTATGATCATACTCATCTGAAGAACGAGTTCATTTACAAACAGCTTTTTATAATAAAAAACATGAAATCAAGGATATTATTCAAATTACGTTTACCTAATTGGATAGGTTTCATCTTTTCTTATTTTATTTTCATGTTTAGGAAGAGACTCCCATCCAAATGACAAACTCCAGTCAAAGTTTCCTCTGTTGTGGCTATGTCCATAAGGAGATGGTTTACTGAATTCAAAAGTATTGAGATCTATAGAAGCAATATCAGGGCTCACAACAGCGACAGAGTTCTCAGCTATTCTTGCCAACAATGGCTCTAACCAGCCATAAAAGCATTCACCTATGGAAAAAATGGGAACAAGAACTGAATTTTCATCTGACGACACAGTAGTACACAGGGAATGATTTAACATGATCATGGCAAGCCAATATGTACAGTTTTTGAATGGCACTTCCAATAACATACAACAGCAATAGGAGAGCTAATGCAATGTTGACGTTCATAACACAAAAAACCTGCAACGTTAAATCTCAGACTGCATTGTTTTGAAGCAGACCTGGCACACACTTACAGTGAGCATCCAGAAAGGTAAGGGTCTCTCCTGTTGCTACCGAAGCTCCCAACAGGCGCGCAGTGATTAGACCCTTCCTTTCCTTTTGGCGGACTACCTTGACGATTTGAAATTGCTTCACATATTCCTCTAGTTTATCATGCAAGTATTCTAGAAAGAGAAACTAGTTTTAGGACGTTCATTATATACGTGCCACAGCCTAAGACCTCACATTATTTAACTAACAGAATTCGCAATTCATTCTAATTCCAGCAGTGACCTCAACATCAAAGCAGTGAACAATTCCTGACTGCTGAATGTAATCTTTTGGGGCTGAATTTTGTTGGGGATGGGGGTGTAGGAAGAAATGACTGTCAGAGAGCACTGAAAAAGAGAAGTATTCAGTGCTTGGAGCACTGAAAACATTTTAAAAGAGAAAGGACATTGGCTGGTACATCTGTTCTTCAATATCAACAGTTTGAATGTCAACTCAAAATCCATTTTCATGGCAAATGCATAATGTACCTACTCAATCAAGATGTCTGCAGACCTACAAATTTATCTTAATTACAGTACATTTTACACAAGGTTTGCACAGGCTACAATAATTACTTGTGACAGAAGTTATACTGAAAAAAAAAAAAACACATCTCTTTTAAACATGCAAAATTTGAGAAACAGCCTCACAACCCTCATAAAACATCACAGTCTGCCTCCCTCTGCATTAAACTGTACGACTGAACATCCTCCACATCCAGGTGCATCAATATACTAAATACAGACTTGAAAAGAAGTGTAAATACACTGATACAAGCAGGTATGTATAGACATGTTCATCTGAAGTTAAACTAAGGTTTTGGACTTGCGTTTGTGATCACGTTCACTATACATTCAATTATTTCTGGCATTCAGCTTAACTGAACATTATTTTTCTGTTAAATAATTTTATTTTCCAGGAAATAAGTTTCTCCTCATATTAATGAAATTCATTTGCATAAAGGCAATCACTGTGATAAAATGCTACAAGCACTGGCCAATTTATCGTTGGATGCTTTGTTCTATTAACTGCAATTAGTTTTAAGTAAATATTACAGAGCTCCTTGCCATGCAACCAGTTATGCAGTATAATCAGCACTACAATTTGAATAATCAGAAACGGAGTTTAAAAACCTCTGAGGAGGGAAGAAGTTCGTATTTGACAATCCTTACGAAGAAAAAATGGGGGAGAAATATTTTTTATTTTGAAGGAAAGCAAAAGGAACAGAAGCGCTTTGAATACCATTGGTGTTCATAACAGTGTTAAGGAGATAGCTTCTTTCAACCCTTTCTAAATACAATCCTAACTTAAATTAGGGTTAAATTAAATTAGGTCCTTATATCAAAATAAATAAAGAAATAAATGATGTTCAGAGGAAAACTGAAAGACTTCTTACCGTCTACACTGGCATCATCCACCAAAATAACTTCCTTTAGCAGTATGGCAGGAGACGTGTACATCACGCTGTGAACAGTTCTGAGCAGAGTGGACCACGCTTCGTTATGAAAAACAATTATAACGCTTGTGGTCGGCAACGGCGGGCAACGCTTAAACTTTTGTTCAATGCATCTACAGATCAGAAAGCATCAGGTGTTACAAAACGGCCAAAAAGTGTTCGTTCAAACTCTTACAAGAAACCCTACTCTTTCTTGTACAAAGCTTTGTAAGTACGGACATTAAATCTTTCAGCTTCTCCAATTTCTGTCCATGTTTTGAAGAACAGAGGCAGGTATTCCAACTGGAAAAGATGTACAAAGTATTTTGTAAAAGGATTTTGTGTAAGGATTCCACTTGAACAAACGGCTCAGCTCTACTCTCACACAACATCTGAGCACACTTCACACAGTGCCCAGGTCTTCTTCAGACAAAAATACATTTTCCTATTGAGACCAGCACACACTGAGCTGCAGTCAGACTAAGTTACTGTTACTACTGGAATCCAAAAATATGAAAATACTAGAAGAAATGCAGTTTGAAAGAAAAAATAGAACTAACCCAATTCAGAACTTCAGTATTTCTTAGAAATGCCATATGATGCTTAGAGCAATATATCCCATTCAAGGGAAATAATTTTAAACACAGTTTTTCAAGATTGACATAATCCGAACAGAATTTCAAATCCAATTGCAAGTCAAGATGACAAGACAACATTTCTGTATCCGTAAACTCACTGTTTATTGCCTGTCAACTCTGGAGACTGGAAAACTCCCCAAGGCAATTATGACAGCTATTGCCACAGCCCTCACAAACCACACAGGCCAAATCTCACCAGTTACACTCTAGTAAAGGTCACTGTGAGCTGCACCACACGTAATGTGCTGGCCATGCTACCAGCAGCAGCTCAGTAAGGTTTGTGCTTTCTGACAGAAATAGCTGAGAATACTGAAAGGGATTGCTCAAAACCAAAATCCGCCCCAACCACCAAGTCCTACAGTCTTTGTTAACAAAATAATTATATTCTAGCCGTTTTATTAATACTTCATGATTAAAAAAAAAAAAAAAAAAAGTGGAGGTGGAGGGTAGAGAATGGTGTTTAAAATAGAAAAACGTTTAAACCACATCTTTAGTTTTCCTCTAAGTAAAATTTTCATCAGGCGTCCAGAAAGTCACTGAGAAAATGTAGCTTATGGGCAAAAGCAGAAAACCTTATTTAAATATGGTTACTATGAATTCAAAACCATGAAATGCGAGCCTTTCTAAACATTCCTGGCTTTTGCACTGCAGAACGTTACGTACAGTAAATCACCATGCATCACCAAGAGACTTCCTTTCCTAAATGGTAATCCAATGCTGTACTGAAATCACTTTACAGTCTTCACGTTTCTGTCATAGAATCATGGAATGGCTTGGGTTGGAAGGGACCTCAGAGATCATCTAGTTCCAACCCCCCTGCCGTGGACAGGGCTGCCAGCCACCAGCTCACTACATCAAACTGCCCAGGAACCCATCCAGCCTGGCCTTGAACACAGCCAGGGATGGGGCTGCCACAGCTTCTCCGGGCAGCCTGTGCCAGCGCCTCACCACTCTCTCAGTGAAGAATTTCTTCCTGATGTCCAGCCTAAACCTCCCCTCTTTCAGTTTTAGCCCATTCCCCCTTGTCCTACCATTATCCACCCGTGTAAAAAGTCGGTCCCCCTCCTTCCTGTAAGCTCCTTTCAAGTATTGGAAGGCCACAACGAGGTCTCCCCGGAGCCTTCTGTCAACCCTGTCAAGTTATTCAGCTACCAGGACATACGTATTTCCACATACTCAGGAGGTCGAGTGTCTGGTCCAAGATCTCGGTGTAAAGAAATCCTGTCACTCGCAAATGCATTAAAACAGTGTTTTTCTTCTCCACGCTCTTTTTCTTTCTGCTCTTCTGGACTTAAGTTGATGGTTTTAAATGCTTTACCAGAGGCTCCGGGAGCATTAGGATCTTGAAGGGGTCGATCTAGAAAGGGTTTCAGTTCCATTGTGGTATAGTGTCCTGGCAAACAGTGTCTCTCTCCAGGAACCTTAGTTTGCCTAACAGGTGCTTTTATCTGCATTTTTGGCTTTGCACCATTGATATTGTTCATAGCATTTAACACCAGACCTAATACATGACTTTTCTTTCTGATGGCTGGCTCAACCCCTCCTTCATCTTTAAAATCTTGAACACCCACTTCTCTTTGTAATAAAAATAAAAATACCAGAAAGACAAACACAATAATGCTAAATTTCCAAAGTTTCCAGTGAAAAAATAATTTCTTGAATAGTTTAGGCATTTTTTTCAAAGCCATTCTAATTTTAAAAGTTTATCACAAAAGTTTCTCTGAATGATGTTCTTTAATAGTGAGTGTTTCACAGCATTTCTTGAAAATATAATACCTGTAAATTAAAACAAAAATTGTTACATTAGACAAGAAATACATACAATGATGTAGAACTACAAGCAATTAATGGGCAGGAATTAATTCAAACTCCCAACTGTCAAACATCATGTGCCCATCACTTAAACGCAGGATTAACCTATCTGTAAAATACTCCAGATGCACTTTCCCCATTTTTAAAATACTTTTCAGATAGAAGAACAAGAAAGCAGGTATTCCAGGAAGAATAAAATACTATTTTTTTTTCTTTCACTATTTCACATTAATTTTCTTCCAAATCTTGAAAACCAAGGAATTTGAAGGAGGAAATTTTAGTTTGATGATGGGATAGAAGGAAAACAGATGCCATCCATATGGCAAGTTCAAGTTCTGTGTAGAAAGATCCACATGAAAACTGAACTGTAAAGACAGAAAAAACTTCTCAATCTACTTACTTCTAGAAATCTGAAATTTCCAATATTTTAAAAAGCATTTCAATTTCAAGATCAGACTTTTTTTTTTTTTTTTTTTTGGACAGGCAAGCAATTACGCAGTAGCTTTCAAAGATGAGGAACTATCAAAAACATTTGAGGACTACCAGCATCCAAGTGATCTGAATTCAGTTCTCTCTGTAAAATCAGCAGTTTACAAGGATGGGAAAAATAGCAACCAATCTGGTTTCAAAGCATAGCTTTATTTTTGTACAAGTTGCATGTATGTGAACTGAGAAAAGAACTAAGCAGCAGCCAGGTAAAAGCCACAGTTAATTGCTGCTTGCTAACTACTGACCACAGAACTGCAAAAGAATACTTCTCCATTTCATCCTTTGAAACAGAAGTATACTCAACATTTTTTAATTGGAATAATATATACTCAAGAAAAGATATAACTTGTAGAAAATAGGAAAAAAACATCACTTGATTTCCCTCAAGCATTTGTAGGGTCAAGCATCCACAGTTGTTCATATTATAGCTTATTTCAAAGCTTACGTCTTTTTTTTTTTTAAAACAAACCCATTCATTCAAGCCACAGTAGTTTTACTATAGAGTTATTGTTCTAAGAACACAGAGGGGCGGAAATATTTCTAATGTCGTTGCAGCACCACTATATAGATACTAAAACATACAAAAATTCCCTTCACAAGGCTCACAAGTTTTCCAAGAAAACTTATTAAAAAATCCAGTCCACTTCTGTCGTACATAATATTTACCCAATTTTCTTTAGTACTGAATGGAGACTTTGCACTGCAACGCTGCTGCCTATATACAGCAGGACTAGGAATAAAAAACATTCATTCTTTCCCGGGGAAAGGCTTATAACCAACTGTCCCCAGGGAGCAGAGCTCAGCGCCTGCCCCTCCGCTGCCCTGGGAGGGAGCTGCAGGCCGCCACGAGGCCTCCCCTCAGCCTCCTCTGCTCCGGGCCCAACAAACCAGGGGCCCTCAGCTGCTCCTCACATCTTGCCCTCCAGACCCTTCACCACCTTCATAGCCCTCCCTCCTCTGGATGCTCTCTGACAGCTTTATGTCCCTCTGGCATTGTGGCACCCCACCTGCCCCCAGTGCTCGAGGTGAGGCCACCCCAGGCAGAGCAGGGAGGGACAACCCCTGCCCTCGCCCGGCTGGCAGCGCTGGGCCTGGGGCACCCCAGAGCACGGTTGGCCCTGTGGGCTGCCAGGCACCCTGCTGCCTCAGAGCCAACTCATGTCAGCCAGAACCCCCAGATCCCTGTCTGCGGGGCTGCTATCCAGCCTCTTGTCCCTCAGTCTGTACATACAGCCAGGGCTACCTCATCCCAGGCACAGAATCCAGCACTTGCTCTTGTCAAACTTCATGTTGTTGGTGATTGCCCAGCCCTCTAATTTGCCAAGATCTCTGCAAGGCCTCTGTACCTTTGAGGGAGTCAACAGCTGTTTGTAATTTAGTATCATTTGCAGGCTTAGTATGCATGTGAGTCCTGCATCCAGATCATTTATGAAAACAGAGAAGGGAGCCCTGCAGAACCCCACTGGTGACTGGCCACCAACCTGATGTAACCCCACTTAACTATTGTTCACCCACTGCATTTCGTTTCTGCCTAGCTTTGCCCTAGACATTTTGTCCAGAAGGATGCTGTGGGAAACAGTATCAAAAGCTTTGCTGAAATCCAAAAAGATTATATCAACCACCTTAGTCAGCTAGGTGGGTAATAAAAGGAAATTAAGTTCATTAAACTGGATTTTCTCCTTGTGAACCGTGTTGGCTGTGACCAATGACCACGTTGCCTTTCAAGTGTTTTTTTAACCGTGGTCTTCTCCTCAGGCTGCAGGACAGTCTCTGCTCTGGTGCCTGGAGCACCTCCTCCTGTTCCTCTTCACTGACCTTGGTGCCTGCAGAACTGTTTTTCCCACATTTTCCTCACTCCTCTCTTGCAGCTGCTGCACAGCATTTTTTTTTTTTACTCTTTCTTAAAAATGCCAGCACAGAGGCACCACCTGCTGCACTGACGGGCTCAGCTCTGGTGAGCAGTGGGGCCGTGCCGGTGCTGTCTGCGAGCGGCTGTGTCCAGCCCAGGGCAGCCCCCGGGGCTCTGCTCACAGAGGCCACCCCGCAGCCCCAGCCCCTCTGCTACCAAAACCTTGCCGCCTAACCCAGGTCAGTCATTTAGACAAAGTCAATCAGGCAAACATCTGCGAGTGAGGCGCTAGGTTTGTTTGTTTCCAAACACCACTGCCCTCAATTTTTATTTTATTTATTTATTTATTATCACTAATCAAGCATCAACATTCTCCAACCACCTCCTCTGGGCCTCTTCCTCATGGCAAAGAGGATTAACTTTGTCCATAACATGAGAAAAGTTAAAATTAAATAAACATTCTTTCACGAGATATAACATGAAAAAAACAGGCTAAAGTTGATTCTAGATAGCCACACTGACTGTTTTACAATGAAATTATGTTTCAGTTTGAGAACTGAATTAGTATTTGAGTCAATTATTTAAGACTCTCTTTTTGATATAATGACCTGGCATGAAACTACTCAGAGAGAGTCGAAAAACTACACAATATGGCTACACATCTGTTATCTGCCTTAGCATCATAAAGATCTTTTAACTGATTTATGTTAGAGAGTTAAAAATGCAGTTATCAGATTTCCATTGCCTGTTTTCAGCATTTAAATTAATGTAACATTTTTTACTTATGCTGTTTGCTACTTCATAATTCTTTTCCCCAGTTTGAACTTTATTTTAGTTTCCCACAATAACAAAAGAAAAAAAAAGAAAAAAGAAAAAAAAAAGGACTCGATGATACCAAAGACATCTTATGTAGGTTTGTTGGTAGCACAGTAGCCTATTCTTCACAAAAGATTTGAAGTGCAAAGGTACATTTTACCAAAACCTTATTTGGGATTATTTCCTTTACAAATTGAGCATATACAAATCCTTAGGACACTCATGATCACCACAACATAATTGTCAAGACATCTGTAAAGCAAGATAAAATCTAAAAGTCATCAAAATATTTCTTGCACTACCTGTGTCTTGCACACGTCTTTAGACAAGTCATTAAGTACTGTAATTAGCAGAGCAAATTAGAAGGTATATGGCAATTTATTCAGCACTTGGTTTTCTTTTTAATTGTATCAATTTTTACATGCTCGCACCCTCACTTCTCTTTGACAACGTACTTCCTTGTACTGGTGACACGTGTCCTGGCTGCTTAGGCATAACCACTGCCATAACACACAGGTGAAATGCGGCTACCCCCAGAAATGAGAAGACAACTCCTGTAAGCAGGTTGCGCAAGCAGAGCAACACGACTTATCCTTTCAATGTGGATTCGTACGTTCCAGCAGTGCCCACAGCAGCGTGCTGCACACAGAATTAGCACACGTGGTGCTTCAAAGGCTGTTTTTAGGAGAAAGGGTCAAACAATAGCCTTGGGAAAAAACGTGCAGCAGGGGCAAAGTGGACAAACACCGGTTCACTTGCCACAAACTGATACAGACAAGTGCTGAGTGCAGTGTTATCGACAGAAGTATCTCAGTGGGACTGGGTTCAACTATAAGAGAAGAGCTCTTTGTCGCACAAAACAGTATCAGTGTCCAGAACACAAACTACATCATGCAAACAACTTCTGTCATGAAAGCTGTATCTTTCCTAGGGTTTTTAATGAGGGTGATTGTGTAGTCAGAAATGCAATCTTTACTCCCCACAAACACCTCACACATTTTTATGGCATAGCAGCATTGGTAAGCACAGACCGAGCAACTGTTCCATCCTCCGGGACATGCTGAAGAAATACGTGGCATAATTAAATTCCTTGAGGTGACTGCTCACTGAAGCATTTAATATGCTATTCATTAGTGTTATTTTCACTCACAGTAGTCTGTATTTTTGCAGCACATTACAATAATTAGCCCTAAACATCAGAAGTTTGATTTCAGGGAAGAGTTTTTATTTGGTTGGTTGGTTTTGTTTTTAAAGAAAATAACCAGAAAACTTATAAGCACTACACATCCTCTAAGAAGCGCCAAAAAGCAGCTGCTGCACTGCTTCAAGCCAGCTCACATGGGCAGCGCATGAGCTGAATACACGGCCTATGCTGCAGCGTGCCGTCCACCAACTCTGATGTAAGGCAGGGTGGCTGCAGGCAGCCTGACAAGAACTCTGACTTCTTGTCAGCTCGGTCTGAACAGCACTGCTGGCGATCATTTCAAGAAAAATGGAGGTCACAATAACCCAAATCATCAGAAATTCATTTAGACCATTTCAGTAAGGAGAAATCTGTTGGGGTTAGAGTCAACAACGTATTTAATCTTAGTTTTTTTAAGAAAATCACTATAAAATCTACCTTTCTTTTATCCAAATGTTAAATAGGGTCCTAATGTTTCTCAAGAATGTTGCTTACAGAAGTTAGAAAATACTTAAAAACTAATAATAAAAATTAAGCCTTAAGGATGATTCCAGCCACACCATTTTCTACACAACTTGGCTTCACCCTTAATCTACTTTCTTCTGCAATTCCAGCATCACAGTCTCATTAAAAACTCGTCTACGTTTTCATATTACCCAGGCTGGCAATCCCTTCACCATGACCTTAATGTTCCCCTAAAGAGAAAGCAGGCCTGTGAGGAGGAGACATTGATCAAATTCTTGAGGAAAAAGAAGATGTGACGCTAATGACCAGCTGTTCTCCCAGATTAGCATGAATCTGCTAAGGAAACACAGTTGCACTTGTTGGGATACTGCACTGCTGAGAAGCCCTACTGTCACCACTGCTATTGCTGAATCCAAAATTCTAGGCAGGGCTTTTCATCTTCTTCGCATGAAACCAGCGCAGACACTATTAATACATTAGCACCTGAAACAATCACTTTGGAACTCAACATTCTCTTCTTCCACCACCACGGAAATCAAGATCTTTCTACCAACAACATCAAAATCACTGAACAAAACCGTATCTACTTCCCAGAAGAACATCCACTCACATTACCACCCCACAACAAAGAAAGGTCAAATTTGAAGTGATATTTTTCATACAGGCTTAGCTGAACACGGGATGCGCAGTATAAGGGCATAGATATCCTGGCACCGACTGGAAGTAATCCACCCCAGTGATTATTAAGGAAAAATCAGACGCAGTAACTTGATGATAACACGGTGGGTTGACTCTGAAACATTCAAAGAAGAAACTCAAACAGCACTCCAGAACACCTAACTATATCCCAATGTTGTGAATGCTCTTCTTCAGCAGTCTCTTTAAGATTAAAGAATAACATCACCACAATTTCTGTGTGTTCCGATGGAAGCGCTTCTAAAAACTCTTTCAGTATCAGCACTGTTTTTCCACAGCTGAGCACTGGAAGTGGTGGGCAGAGACCAATTCTGACAGCTCCCTGTGACAATACACGGTATATTAAAAGCACACAGTAACTATATATTAAAACAATATTTATGGCTTGTTTTTACAGTCCTGGAACTACAACAACGCACTGAATTTGAGTTAAATTTAAATTTCAGTCAACACTGTGGCTTCCTTTTTTTTTTTTTTTTTTTTTTTTTTTTT
>VXAV01000284.1:124887-136731 GCA_013399715.1 Alectura lathami
GCCAACGCCGCCACAGAGAGAGAGGAGAGGCCGCCGGAACGGGCGGGGAAGGGCCTAGCGGCGCACTGCCATTGGCTGACGAGAGGGAGCGCGCCCGGCTATTGGCTCGGAGAGAAAGGAGGCGGGAGAGGCACGGGAAGAAACACTGCGGTGAACGGCGGAGCGAGCCGGGCGCGCAGGCGAGAGGGGCGGGACCGCCCGGGCGGGAGGCTGTTACCATTGGCTGCGAGGCTGGGGAGGGCGGGGCTTGAGCACTCGGGGCGGGGCGGGGGGGAGGAGAATGGTGGAGGTGGTGGTGGTCGTCGTGTGGTGTGTGGGGGCCTGTGTCTCCAGAAGTAAAATAGCAGTGTAATAAAGCCAGATATAGAAGTTCTCTTTGTCTCTCTCTCTCCCTTTTTTTTTTTTTTTTCCACTTTCATTTCTTCCAGGTGAGTGAATTAGAGTTGGAAAAATCTAGTAAAAGTCAATTTTTCCCCTTGCCCTGGAGGCACTGTCCACTGTGTCCTGACACCAGACCCAAACAATCCTTCCTACACAGCTTTCGTTTGGAAGGGACGTGCTGTCTCTCCACACATTACAAAACGTTCTCTGAAAAATCCATCGGTAATGCCGTTTGATGCGAGGAGGGAAACCAGTCTCGCCTCAATGTAGTGGTTGAAGCTGGTTCTCTGAGGCAGCTTTCAGAGTGAGGTTTTTTTTAATGAATCCATCACATATGGCTCTTCTCCATTATTCCTCAGAAAGTCCGACATTGCTGAAGGAGTAATATGTAAGAATGATTGGTTTTCCTCAAAGTTTCAAGGTACTCTGCCTGTACTGAAGTAACATTTCAGCTTCGGTAACATGGAAAGCTCAAAATAGGTACGCAGAACGATTATTTTCGTGTTGGTGTTACCTGTAATGTGTATGAGAGTGACATGATTCTCATTTATCGTAAAAGTTAACTCCTTGAGAAAAGCAAAGCTTTAAAACCTGTGGGTAGAATATCAAATAATCCTCAGTTTGTTCCGCGTCAGCCTTCTAGGACACGGTCAGGACAGCTGCAGTATTTGGCTGTTGACGACGCCAGTGCACAGAGCGGCTGCGTTACTCGTGGAGTTACTCCGTGCAGTACTGTGTGAATACACAGAACCATCATGCTCAGTGTCTGCCATGCATTAAATGAGAAATTTCAAAAAGCATACCATTTAAAGATTAAAATCAGCTAATAAAGACAAAAGGAACATACAATAAAAAATGTAATCTTTATTATTTCGGCACATTAATAATGTTGCTTAGCATCAGTTAGGGTAATAGTAGCATTTTCCTGCATGCAGTTCACTAATATAGTATTTGCCAATAGTTTTAATAAAAGTAATCTATATTTAATTTTCCTGTGTAAGAAACATAAAATGTCCTGATGTATTTGATTATACAATTTTGCTACTTTCTCTTTGTGAAAAAATATTGTGGACTCATGACAACATTTAGAACTGTTCTAGTGCAATCTAAATTAAACAAACAAACAAAAAAAAGTGAGTAAATATGAAGAAATAAATAAGGATTCTATGAAAGAAAGTGTGTATCTGAAAATCTGTGATGCAGGCACAGGCTTAGACATTCAATTAAACTTTTCCCCTTTTTCCAACTGCAAAATAACTTAGAGTTTTGGAAGCAAATTGTGAACTTATTTTGCAGAAAGTATTGACATGTTTGCATACATAGTAAAAAATAAGACTTATAGCTAGCTGTCTGTTCTCTTAGCCATATCTTGTTCTCTGGAGTTCTGTGAAAAAGTGCTATGGACAGAAAGTAAAAAAAATGGTGTGACATCAACCTGAAGATAAAATTCTGTTCTTGTTTTATGTACATAATGCTGAAAAATAAAATAAAATGATTTTTACAGTATTTATATTTGCTTATAAAATTCTAACATTATTTTCAACAGGTTTAGTAGTTTTCAACATGTCTGTACAGTTTGGATATACACTATATGCTTTTCACTGAAAATTCGAAAATGTAAATCAAATAAGCTCCTAAATAGCTGCAAAATATTGCTTAATGGTATGGAGGAATGAGGTCTTGTTGAATAGTTTATTTCATTTAGCTCTGATGTATGGCTTCCCATATTTAAGAGTCCTGGACAGTCAAAGGAACAGCCGCATAGGCAATATAAACATGCACTGATAGCATCCAAACTATCTATAATGGTAGATAATACATAATTTTACCTGTTGAAAGCTTGCACACTACACTTATTGTGGTACATATTTGATGCAATAAATGTGCTCAGGTCATTATCTGTTTGCTCAAACATGCACCACAGGTTAAAAATTACTATTTACATAGCAGAGGGCTTTTCGTTAACATACAACATTAACCTCACCGAGAGCTGAAGATGGCTAAACAATACTGCGGGATAAAGCAGAACAACATCATAAAGGGCTCGTTCTGGTCAATTCGCAGTTTGGGCACATTCATTTCATGTTTGTATGCAGAAGGACTTTTGACAAAGACAGAATCTGTGACTCCAGACCAAGAAAGAAGTTTGCATTTTCTGAAACTTAATGGTCTGTGCAAAAAAAAAAAAAAAAAAAAATGTTTTTACTGTTCTTGTGAGTTACAGGGGACTTTACAGGCGTATCAAGACTGGGTTGGAAGCGATACAACATGAATACATTAATTAAGCACCTCAGAATTTATTATTCCTTTCCGGAAACACTGAGCTAAAATCAGTTGTTCTTGGTGACTTAGTTTTATTTTCATGCATGATCTATAGGTGCAGCATGCCTTCATGCAAATCATTTCTGTGTGTGTATTAGTCGCATAGTAGAACACCTGGCTCTTAGACCTGTAAAGTAGTGCTTGACCCCCTTGCCCAACAGAAGCCCCATTTACAAAAATACGTATAATAAACAACATATGAATAAAAAAAAAAGATGAATCCACCAACACAGATTTGTAAAAATATGACATATGTGGCAGTTGAAATGCAAACAGTGGATACAGTTACTGTATTGTTTTACGCTAAACACATAACTACTTGGTGCACCCCTTAGCTGGTCCCTACAGTCTGAGTAGCCATTTTTTCTCTCCTCTTCAGCAGTGTCAGCTGGTAGTGAGAACAGTAACCTCCTGTCAAGGTTGTTTCCCCATGTCAGAGTCACAGTTACTGACGAGGGGTCACTGTCTTTTAATAGGCACTGACCTTTAATGTATAGTATATATTTGTAAAAATTGTCAGTTTGGCATAGACCTCCAGCAGGAGTCCTGTTGACACAAACACACAACCCTTACAGGCTAGGAACTATTTTGCACATAGATGATTTTGCTTGCTATTTATTTTTATTTCTGAACATCTTTGTCTTCCTTTTCATGCTTTTCTTTGACTGGCCTTGTTACGCGATCATAAGAAGGTGGACAAAGAGCCGTTGATGCGGTTATTTCAGTTTTCTCTGTAAATGAGTTTTCATTTAACTTGTCCATAAGGATTTCGTCTTTCATACCCTGACCAGCCCCTCCTTCAGTTTTGTTTTTGTTGTAGATAAAGGAAGCTTGTTTTACTGTTCGTTTTAAAAGGTGACGTCTATAAGCACGTTGAATAATGACAGCAGATACTTCCTCCTGTTTTCTTTTTAACGTTGTTGTAATTGGTTCGTATGAAGCTTTTGAAGGGTTTGATGCCATAAATCGGTCTTCCATCTGTATTCTGAGGGCATCCATCTCCCCACTTTCCCCCAGGACACGCTTTGTGAAAGCAAACAAGATGTCAAGGCAGTGAATTCTGTCACCGCTTACCATGGGCAGATCCATTGCAATCAGCTGGACTTTGTTTGGTTTGGGAAGGTGAAGAGGAGGCTCAAGAGCTGCTGCAAAGTCAGACAGTTTCTCAAATTCCATGAATTGTGTTGCATCTGGATCGAACTTCTCCCAGACTTCATAGAACATCTCGAAGTCATCCTCGCTCAAGGGCTCGGCGCTTTCTTCCGTAGCGACGCTGAAGTTCTCCAGGATCACGGCAATGTACATGTTCACCACCACCAGGAAGGATATGATGATGTAGCTGACGAAGAAGAAAATCCCAACGGAAGGGTTGCCGCAGTCGCCTTTAACAGAGCTCCCCGGATGATCTTTATGAGGGTCGCAGTCCGGCTCCCCGCTGTTCAGAATTGGGGCTAGCAAACCATCCCAGCCAGCGGATGTGGTGATTTGAAAGAGGCAGATCATGCTGTTGCCAAATGTTTCAAAGTTGAACATGTCATCAATCCCAACCTCCCTCTTAACGTAGGCAAAGTTGGACATGCCAAATATCGCATAGATAAACATGACCAGGAACAGCAGCAGGCCAATGTTGAACAAAGCAGGCAGAGACATCATCAGAGCAAAAAGCAGAGTGCGGATTCCCTTGGCGCCTTTGATGAGACGCAGGATGCGACCTATTCTGGCAAGTCGGATGACTCGGAACAAAGTGGGGGACACAAAATATTTCTCTATCATCTCAGCTAAGAACATACCTAAAATAGGAGGAAAAAAAAAATTGGTATATTGGCACTTAATCTCCATATTATAGTGATAATTTAGAAAAATAGTTTTAAAATCGATGTTCTGTGTAGCAGTTAATTCTGTAGATTCCAATTTTTGTTCTACCAGTTGTACTTACTATTTGCAAGTGCAATATATTTTGAATGCTTACAACAATTATGATATCTGGGTCAGATAAATTATTAGATAAAATGAAAACTTGCATGACTTGGTTAGAAACCTTGGAGTGGCAAAAGCCAGACATATAGCCCTGTTGAGTAAAAGTTCAGCATATATTCATTCTACTCTCTTTTTAGGTTAATAAACAAGACTTACCTACTATTGAGAGAATGACAACTACAAAATCAAAGATATTCCAGCCTATAGTGAAATAGTAATGGCGGAGTGAAATCAATTTCAGGACACATTCTCCAGTGAAAAGGACAATGAACACCAGGTTTATCCAATATAAAATATTTTCCATTTCTTTACTCTGGTCATCAGTTTCTACCATCATGGTGACCATGTTAAGACAGATAAGAATCATGATGCTGATGTCGAATACTTGCTGTGTCACAAAATCAAAGACCATGCCTTGAAATTTGTTCTGAGGAGAAAAGAAAAAAAAGAAACATCCAATACAAACTGTAATTGTTTTTCTTTTGCTATTAGAAGAAACTAGAAAAAATGTATGTAGCAAAGCATATGAGATTTCCATAAAAATGTATCTAGAAAGCTAAACTAGAGTAGTCAAGTTAAAGTGAATACAAGAGCTTAATTCAGCCTGCTTTTTTTTTTGTATGCTACCTGGCAGAATCATAAAGCTTAGCTGTGTTGTGTTCTGATTTCACCATTACCTCTTTTTCTGTGTAAGCTTTTGCCTCACACACTTTCTGTTCTGTGAAATGAGTAAGACTGAGCCCTTACAGAAAAACACAGAATGAGGTCATGAGATTGAAGACAGTCCTTAAAGCAGAGCCATGAAAATGGACCCATGGAAATCGTATGGTCAGTTTTACTTTTGTGCTGTAACTTCTGAGTGTTTGGATTTACTATTTTAGCATTCCTTTTAAAATTACTTCAAATAATTGAACAGGAAACCATTATTGCTTTTTATTCTGAACATTTTTGCTTGAAATTTTCAGGAAAGATAACCCAGCAAATCCACCATATTAAAAAAAAAAAAATTAAACAAATTTTTTCAAAGTATAGTGATTTTATAATTTATTATGAATGATGGATGATAAACCAAGATAATGTGAGATAATTTTAAACACAATTATTAAAAGAAGATATGTTGCATATTGCTTGCTGAGCAAAATACTCATTTTCCATTTCTGCTGACCGATAAACCAGTTAATGATAATCTGTACATGAGTACAAGAGGACTCTATATCAATAAAAAATGAGCTCTTCGTAAATAGCTAGTGCCCTGATGTACAGAAATAATTTTACCCCTGGTCTTGGTATAGGTTTTTGTGGTTTTTTGGATCCCAACTTTTTCATTGCATTGTAGTATTTCTTCTGCTCTTCTGTCATAAATATGTCTTGACCTCCAAAGTAAAAACATGAAATCAAAGCTGGTTATAATCACATTTATATGCAGTGATGAAAAAACTTTTAAAGTGAAAGGTGGTCAATAACATTTGTTATACATGTGTTACTGAGAGGACACAGGTGTGCACTGACACTAGGAGAACAAATTATATGTATTAGCATGAGCTGCTCTTATCAGTAGCTATCGTAAGTTAATACTAACATGCATTATGAAGCTTAGTTAACTAACCATTGTTAGTGACTTTTTAGATTAAAGATTCATTATATCTGGAGATATGCATACATACACTGTGAATAAAGATAAGGAGGCTATCCAACTCAACTACATGTGTAGGGCCCACCATCAGCTGTTTGGCAGACTTAAACTTTTAATACTGGACACAGACCTAGACAGTGTCGTGTCTGAGAAAGGTGACCTACTTTTGTAACTGTATTAAAATGGCATCTTCTAGGCACAATTCCTCTAAATTCAAATAATAAGTCATTTTTCACCAGGGTTAGTAATTTCTGTATCTAAATAGATTTTCTGTAATTCAGCTAATAGATGACTTTATAAAAATTGCATCATAAGGAACATCCTTCTCTGAAGAGTTCATAAAAAGCAGTGAATATGAGTAACTATTGGATAGGCAAATGTTGACCAGTTATTTAAGAAAACAAGATTACTGACAAAAACCATACTTGTTTGGATAGATACATTGCTATTACAACATGTGAGTTTTTGTGGAGATTATTATGATTATCTTGTTAAAGTGCACCAAATACTCCAGGAGACCTGAAGGCAGATTCAGTGAGAAAATTGATGTTTGTCACACTATCCCCTCCTAACCCTTTTCCATGTGAATTGTGAAAATTCCATTATTGCAATTTTCCAGGTGCGGAAAAGATTTTCTTTGGATTCTGAAACTAAAACATCCAGAACCAAGCTAGGCAGTGTTTAAAGCTAACCTGACTGAATCATAACATCTTCAGAGAATTCAGAGGTTGTTAGGCAGCATGGGTATCCCTTCCAGGATCTGGGCAGAGATTACTGGCATTTTTAAATTAGCATCAGCTGAAAGTTAAAAGACAATGGGATGGCCAGCTTCAGTAGCTTGAGAATCCTAACTGCCTAGGCCAGACTTGGTGAGGCAGCAGTCAGATAAAAGCTTCTGTGGATTCTGTACTGTTCTTGCTCAAAAATGGTACAGGAGGATTTGTGGTGGTAAGCATCAGGTGTGCACGTTTCTGCTCTCAGAAAATTCAAATGACAAATATTTAAAAAGACAGATGATGTTCTGGGGACAGATGTGCCTTGGGACAGTCTGTCTTGTAAAATCGGAGTAAATATCAAGTACACGTTATTTCAGTTACATGCTACATGGCAGTGTTGAATCCGAATGATCCAAAGGATCATTCTTTCTTCTAAATAAAACAGGATAGGCTTCGCGTCCATTTGATAAATATTAAGTATATACTCATCTTGAATCCTAGCTGATTTTATACCTCTTGCATTGGCTTATCTCTCCTCATCAGACGGAAGTACTGCAGATGAGTAATATCAGAGGTTCAAGCAAAATCTGAAGTACCTATCATATACGGAACTGACAGAAAATGTATTCTGGGTCCCATTGCGTGGGACAAAACAAACCTTAATACATTCACAGAGTTAACAAGTTAGGAGAGACAAATATAAAAATATCATGACTTTGATATTTTTATCAAAGCATATCAATTTCAAATGAAACATGAAGATGGAGTATTTTGATGTAGGCAGGAATTTCCGGAAAATCAAGAAGACTGAATTGTGCAAGATCTCGTAGTTGTCAGATCTAGGTGTCTGCAATCTAAGCATTTATTCAGTAAGTTGGTTTTAAAGATAAGCAGCTGATTCTCAGACCATCCATGTCAGTGAGATTATACACATCTGCACTATGACAGAGTAAAAATAGTCACTATGCCAGCTACAAATCACTACTGTTATGTGTAATTCAGTTCAGTGCGAGGCATTGAATACTGTGATCATTAAAACAGCATTTTTGGTAATGTGACGGAGTAATGCTTTGCTTTTCAGAACCAAGTACCTACTTTTATTGTGCTGATAAAATAACTACAAATCGCAAAGAAAAAAGTCAAGAAATGAAGTGCTTTAATGTAGGGGCCTAAATGAGGGGATTGATGCTGTAACAGTATTATATTAGTTTAGTCATGAAAAAGAAGATGACTCAAGGAAGACTAAACTGAACACTGCAAACAGAAGGGAGGCGTGTGTGTACCATGCACTACTGTGTCAAATCTTATGATGTTCATGAATACAACATCCTGGTAAAATTTTCCGTCTTGGTTTTCTTCAGCTTTTCAATTTCGAACAAACCTTGGGTGTAAATTCCCTGTATTGTACACTTCAGAAAGGTACTGTTTTGCAATATCTTTAGAAGAGAAATGAAACAATACTTATCTTCTTTTTTTGCTGATTGAAATTATCAATGATGACACCGATGAAGAGGTTCAGGGTGAAAAAAGACCCAAAAATGATAAAGATGACAAAATACAAATACATGTACAGGTTGTCTTCATACTTGGGCTGCTCTAATATCTGAGAAAAAAAAAAAATATATATATATATCATTCCTAAGATTTCATGTGAAAACTTTAACTGAACAAATAGCAATCTTGGACAAAATATCCTTTATACCTTTGTTACCCATATCAATGTATTTTTGTCCATTCCATCTGTTACTGACAGCATCTAGCAGTTTGTATTCAATTTGCTACAACAAATTGCTACAGCAGAATTTCATACTGGTTATTTAATTTTGTTTCATTCTATTGTATGGATATCATTTGTTTTTTAGAATATATATAAGTATGCACTTGTGTATATATGTCAAGAAAAAAGATACTTTAAAATATTTGCAGTACTTACATCTCTTGAGTCAATAGCTGCATACATAATATCCATCCAGCCTTTAAATGTAGCCTGTAAACAGTACACACTTATTTAAGAACATAACTTTAAGACAATTCATATAACTCTTTCCCGCAGCTGAGTACATCACCAGGAATAATTACTATAAGATTTCTCCATAATTTTGTCTTTTGGCTTTCTTCAGAGCTGCTTATAAGACACACTGCTGTGTACCCCCTGTTTCGTCTCTGTATAAGCATTTTCAGCAGCAGATATCATCAACTTACTTCTAATGACCTACAAGTGATCGAATGCTGTATCATTTTAGTGGATTAAATGTTTATCAAAGCTATATAAATGGCTGAGAAATAGCCTTTGTAACTCAACCGCTACTGATGAATACTGATGTGTAGCCCCCTCCCTCAAACCAGTCAGAACGGTGGCAGCCCAAGGGAACCAAAGATTTGATTAGCTCAGAAAAGGTAAGCATTGTACTATCAAAGAGAATTTTGATTTTTATCTACTGTAAAAGATTTTACCTGATTTAGTGATTCTATTTTCACTCTAAATGTATTACGTTTTACAGAGGCTAAATCCCTCAATTATGTTTTAAGGTGATCTGGTAAGAAAAGAATAGCATGTGCTTTGTGTGCATCAAAGACATACGCCTTACAGGCGGCAGCATTTCAGGCTGTCACTTGTCATAGCCATTACAGGTGTGGAGAACAGAGTACCAAGCATCCTTTATGCAGCACCTTTCACTTCTTTGCAAACTGACTATTGCTGCCTTTCTTTAGGTTAAATAATCTTCATTCTTTCTTCAGTCTTTCCATGCAGGTCTTGTTATCCAGAACTCAGACCATTCTCGTTATTTTCCTTTGTGCTCTCTTTCACTAGTTCATCTCTTGAAATGGTAGCCAAAACTGGACTCAGTATTTCAGCTGAGGCCTTATCAGGTTTAAACAGGGCAGGATGATTCCTTCATATCCCTTACAGACTTTACTTTTGTTTCTTTCTTGGTGCATTGTTTGCATCTTTTGGAAAATCATGACTTTGGTTGCAGTCAGTACTTTGACCTGAAACTCTAAAAGCAAGTAATAGGCACTTCTTTACATCAGGAGGAGGATGCAAATGATGGAGTGGCTCTTCTGTGAAGCGCATGCTGTTGTCTCTGATTCGTACAGGTGCTGGTCATTGCAAATCATCTTCCTGGCAAGCTGAAATTGTTTTTTGTTAATTTGTCAGTGTGGCCTAGACTAACTAGAGTGAAAGGGAAAAAAAACCAAAAGACTAATTTTAAACTATTAAGTTTCATCATGATTAGTAAAGTGCTCTACTACAAACAGCAGCATGTTTCAGTTAGAGCAAGATCGGAAGAACTATCAGAACTATTTTACACTCATTACTGCTATTAAAAAGGTATCTTGAAAAGAACATGAGGATGGAAACATATAATATTACTTTCTTGCATTTCAAAATGTCTGAAGTAAAATCTGTATTTGCCACAACTCAGTTGCACAAAACCATAAGATTTTACCCTTCTTCAAGAAGTGAAGGCAAAAAAAATCCCCAAGCTTAATTAAATTTCCATAGTAAAGTATGCTCCCTCATCACGCTATTTGTTTTTCTTCTAGATCCCTCCTGCAAATCGTTAGGAAGCAGCGACTATACTCATCATTATGCAAAAACATTAGTTGTGAATTTAGCTGTGAACACCCCTGATTCTGTAATTCCCACACCAGAAGCCTCAGTTCAGTAGGAGAATTTCTAATTTTTAAGTATGTTGCCCGAGCAGTAGCAAATAATTGAACGGGAGGTTCAGCACCAAAGCATCAAATTTACTGTGTTGTTTCTAATGTATTCACTAGAAGCTTAGGCCCGCTTTTGTTAGGCTTAAATTTGTCTGCAACAAATTAACAGAAGTAAAGTAACATTTGGGCATTTGTGCATACTGAATAGAAAATAACACATGAATATGACAGAGGTTAAAACCTTAGTCTCCTTTTTGTATATTCAAATATACAAATACATTGTATAGCCTCAGTGACACTAAATCAGGAGTAATTCATTGATTTCAAAGATTACACTCGTTCCAAATATTTTTCCCCAAGGAAATTTGACACACAACTTCAAATGTAGATTCAAATGTAGCTAGAAAACAACAAAACAAGAATCTCCCGAACTACTTTACTATTATTAGAAGTACATAACCTTTTTCCCTGATGAATAATTTCCAGTGAAGTTAGGAATAAAGCTGGAGTTGCACCACTCTATTTCTTTACCAGAAATAACAGAATAATGTAATACTGTGTTTTGAGACCAATTTGCCACATTTTATCTTGGATTAAAGCAGGCCTCGGGAGGTCTACTTACCAAAGAATCCAAACACTAGGTTTAGGTTAAAAAGGAATAATGCCATAAAATTATCAAGGTAGATGCCACATCTCTTTGTGAACACCAACCTGTACCTCTTCACTCACTGATGGGTGAATGTTGTGAAGGGAGTTTCTCCAGCAGATCTGTCTCTGCTTTGATGGTTTTCTTCAGGGTCAGAAAAATCCTCAAACAAGTTTATACCAAAACAAAAAAAGATGTTTGCAGATCTGCATAGACCAACATGAGCTATGCTAGATCACTGAAGAAAAAAATTCTTGCAGTTATAATGTGTGCTTATATGACTGATGGCAGGAATATTTACACTCCTTTAACTTAGTAAGTACACAACTTTAAATTATTTTAAAATTTTGGATAATGTTCTCAGTTTGATCAAGAAAGCAAAACTCGGTAACATCAATGGCATATATTGTTAGCCTGTACTTTTGGTCAGGAAAGAATTAAAATGTTGTTGATACTGAAGCTTTCCGGTGCCAGGCTTGGAGTTGTTATTATTATTATTATTA
>VXAV01000284.1:161376-173876 GCA_013399715.1 Alectura lathami
TAATAATATGAGATAAATAATAATAAAAAAACACAGCAAATATTTTATAAAGAGCCCATGAACTAAAATTATTTGAAGCACAAAATATTTACAAACAGCCAAGAGAGAAATTAAGAATGTGACTAAGTGCTCACTCTAACATTAAGTATTAGCCTTTTGATGTTGCAAGGTGCAGAATACTTTGTTCTCAGTCCAAAAAAGCTCTTAACTTTAAGCATTGCTTGAAATCAGCAGCTTAAGTGCTTTGCTGAAGCAGAGAGAGAACACTTAGTTCTCTCCAGGATTGAACCCACTCTGTTGCTGAACAGTTTTTTGTTAATGCTTTGATTACGTACCACTAGGTTTCCAATCACCATGACCATCATGAAGACGGTAAGGCACATGGCTTGGCCAGCCACTTCCATGCAGTCTCACATCGTTTCTATCCACTCTCCACACAGCACTCGGAATACGATCAAGAAGGAGTGGAAAAAATCTTGCATGTGCCAGCGTGGAAGTACACAGTCACTCGCAATTTTGCAGACACATTCCTTGTAGTTTTTCCCAAACAGCTGCATCCCAACCACAGCGAAAATGAACACAATGATGGCCAGCACCAGGGTCAAATTCCCCAGAGCTCCCACAGAGTTACCAATAATTTTTATCAGCATATTTAGAGTTGGCCAAGATTTTGCTAATTTGAAAACTCGTAACTGGAAGGAAAGAAAAACAATGTTAGGACTGGCAGCAAGAAAGACACAAGGAGAATTTTTGGAAAGATATTACTGCAAAATATGCCTTGAGTATGACTGTTGAAAGGCTATTCTCTTTTCTAAATGCATAATGATAGAAGGGTCAGTCATAAAATTTTGCAAAGTTAGAGTTTTTACCCAAGGCCCCAGAAGCTATCAGTCAATTGGAATGTAGATCTACTGTAAGAATGAAAGAGACTTCAGGATCAGTGTCATGGTGAGTCATGCAAATTTTTAAGGGAAAAAAAAAATGTAATGAAGCCCCATTGAATAATCAGTGCAATTGATGTATATTTACCAATCTGAATGATCGAAGAACTGAGAGTCCTTCCACATCTGCAAGACCAAGCTCAACCAAACTAAGGGTTACAATAAAACCATCAAAAATATTCCAGCCTTCTTGGAAATAATAGTAAGGATCCATTGCAATTATCTTGAGAAACATTTCTGCAGTGAAGATTCCAGTGAAGACCTGAATTCGGAGTGCAGTTCGTTATTTTTTTGTGAAATATATAGGTTTAGCTGTTGTCTACGTATCTGCAATTAGCCTTATCCAAAACAGATCCTTAAAAGTAATTCACTGTAGTGATTTATTATGACCACCTTACCCTAACGAGGGCCATACAAACCAAGTAATTTTTTTCAATTAATTAAATTCTACACTGAAGAAATTACATAAACTTCTGGTTTATAACATTTATAATCCAATTGCAGCTCTATCAGGATATGGAGTTTCTCATGTATTGTACAAACAATATTCTTAATTTGATTTTCACGACATAAAACAGAATGCTTTCCAAGAAATTACATGGCATAACATCATTTTTGTTATACTAATTACATTATACCACAGCATGAATGAGGCTAACTCTAAAACTCCTGATGTGTGGCTCCTTTGCTCATATAGCCTGCAATTTTCTCTTTCAGTTCGGTAAGGATAAGATTATTTATAAAACACGGGGATCAACTGAGTTACAACAATTTGCAGAAGCTGAGGAACTTCTACATGGGTGTTGCCAGTGAGTTCAGTGAAGCTGATTGGCTCAATCACTCAAATGCTATTTCAGTCTTGACTTTAAAGAGCACATTTTAAACATTACATCGCTGGTAAATGTTTCTTATTGTGGGATGCAGTATTCTGAATGAAGCAGGAATCATACATAGGGGCAACCAAGGTAGTGACCCTGTGTAGCTTTGAAAGAAAGCTGTTGTGATTCTGAGTAGTAGAATTTCCTATAGGACAGGAAAATACTAAAGCCACTGTTAAAGGCTGGCTGAGC
Source organism: Alectura lathami (assembly GCA_013399715.1). Taxonomy (NCBI): domain Eukaryota; kingdom Metazoa; phylum Chordata; class Aves; order Galliformes; family Megapodiidae; genus Alectura; species Alectura lathami. Next base: position 163,388 of record VXAV01000284.1, read on the forward strand.
CCTGGCCTGTAATTTTTTTGTTTCTGATAACCCATTTTCCAGGCTGGACAGGAAATGGGACAGCTAAAGAGAATAACTGGGATAATGAGGAGCTGGATTCTGTCTTGCTCTGCCTACAAACACCAACGCTCAAGATTTTATTACTGTTTTAAAATACATCACAAATACAAACACTGGAAAGGGAAAAGTTACTAGTTTTTATGGTAGAGGATGAAAACAACTATGGAAGAGGTGGGAATGAATAAATACAGTATGACAATATAAATAAGGTTGCTAACACAGCCAGGACTGTAAGGTTCTCAAGGAGATTTAAAGCAAAACTACAGGAGCAGGAAAACCCTGAGAGGTTCTGCATTGCAGAAGGTGCTTACATCAGGGACCTTAAGACTGGAGGAGACTGGTGCTTACAGATAAGTTCTCTCACACTCTCTTGGTAGACTGATGTTCACCAAGATTTATATGATATTTTCTTGGTTGGAAATCAAGACTACAGGTTGCTACAATACAAGATAGATTGCTACAGTACAATTCATATTCAGAGCTTCCCTTATTTTAAGTATACGAAAATCAGCTATGCATTTGTCCACTAATTCTCCTTTGTAAATCCTGTAGTTATTTGCATGATCTGAGATATTTTTGCCTTCATTACAAAACAAGAATTATTAAAAATCTCTTTATAAGTAATTCTTAAAATAAGAGATGAAGACTGCCGAGACAGATACTTTTGTGTGATCAAGCCCTTCAGTTCAAAAGCATCAGAGCTACAGAAAATTACCTCCTGAATTCTTTAATAATTTATCTTTTTGAAGCAAAAGGGAGAAAACATAGTTGACAACACCAAAAAAAAAAAAAAAGAATCTTACTAAATATCTGATTCTAAAAACAAAAAACTGTAAGAGGAAAAAGAACTGCAGGATATTTTTCATAGGTTTACGTAAAGCATATAAAGTAATCAATCCGTGTATCCACATAAAAATTCATTCATGGAAGAAAATTCTAGAAATGCCTTTAAATTGTTTTTCTGGTGATGGTAAACCTGTGCTCAGGAAACAGAGCAATGAGAGGAAAGCAATTAAAAACACATTCATAATTTACACATTTCTACTGTATTGATTGAAAAAGAAACACATTTATTTCCACGGTGTCTTTTTCATGGAAGGAATGCATTTCCTTGTTTAGTAGCTATATAAATCAACTTCTATTTAATATGGACTTTACTTAGTGTAGCAATGTTGCCATTTTTAAATATTTAATTTCGATTTGCAGAGCACTGGAAAATATTGATCATACAGAATTGTAAGTTATGGGACTTAGAGTTGACAGTGAAACTTCTAGAAATGTTATGATAGAGTCTTATCTAGAGGGCAATAAATGGCTAAAAAATCTGCTTTCTAAAGGGGTAAAAACAAACAGACAAAGAAACAAAGCCCTGTTAGAACATTTTTTTTTTTCAGTATTTTCAGACATAATTCAAAATCCTAAACATAAAAAAAGAAATGGACTTACCAGATTTCCAACTGAAAGTACATTATTGAATTCTTCAGTCATCGGATAATGCTCCATAGCCATAAAGAGTGTATTTAAAACAATGCAAATTGTTATAGCCAGGTCAACAAATGGATCCATTACCACCAAGTTGACGATGTGCTTTACTTTTAACCAGTGTGGACTGCAGTCCCAGATCAAGAAAATATTTGCAAATTTGTACCAACATGGTGGGCATTTCTGTCTTGATTCTTCAAGTTCTGTGGGACAACAAAGTTTGTGAAGTATGTGTCAGCCTATATGAATTGTCCAGTTATCAATCTATACTGGTACCAATTAATCTCCTATTAGCATGCCCATTATGATTTTTTTAAGTGTTTTTTCTATAAGTCTTTAAAAATAGCTATCAAATTTATTTAATTTCCTCAAAGCTTATCTATGCAGCAAAAATTATCTGTATTTCAATCACTATTCAGATCAGTATCAATTTACGTATTGTATGTATTTGTATTATGCATTCCATTTTACCTTGATTAAACTTCAGACTGTTCTATTATGCAAATATTTTTACTTTGTAACCTGTGGTATTTACATAAAATTTTTCAACACAATTTTCATTCATAGTTCAAGAAAAAAAAACACCACATTTTTATCACATACAGTAGCACTTTTTAAAAGAGTATCTGAATAAATATAACCACTAAAAATATGTATATGTTTTAACAATGGTATACACAAATTTGAAAAATGTTCTGTTCTCTTTTTATGTCCAGTAAGATATTTTTTAACAATACACATAAGCATCCTCTCAGTTATGGCCATCAAACATAACTCCGTAGTCCTAATGACTATGGAGGTAGTTGGTGGCAAAACCGCGGACTAGAAATGCTCACTTATGTAATAACCTCAATGAATATTTGTTGCTTTGAGTGTGTTGATAAATATTTGTTGGTTTGTGGGACAGTATTAATTAAAATATTTTAAGCTACTTTTTAAGTTTCAACTCAAATTTTCAGAAAAAGGTGGCATTAATTAAGCTATGCACAGCACACACCTTCCACAGTGTTTGTAAGGATGCTAGCAATGCTCATTGCTCTTTCTCTTAGAGCTGGATCTTCCAGATAGTCCATAGAAACATGGAAAGAGCCTGATATTCTCTTCCTCATTTCTGTTTCTGTAGTGGTGCCCTACACAGAGAACAGTAATAGGTGAGACCACATTTGAGTAATAACATGAGCAAATACTATACAGAACCCTGTTATTAGTATGCATATATGCGTGCTTCGTGCACTTCAATTTTATCACGTCAGACTTTTCTTACTTCTAGATATCTTTAAAATAATTTCTAAAACATATTAGGCAATAGTTACCTACTGTTCAAGATTTAGAGTTTATTCACCTAACTTTTGCATTTCTTTCTTTCATGCATAGAAAAAATTATTAAAGAAATGAAAAAGGACTGAATTCAAGAGATCTTTTTTTTTTTTTTTTTTGCATACCATATTTTTTCCTTACTTTTGCTGACAGATCATTCAGTTTCCTATAACATAATAGTCTTTTACACCAGAAAAACTGTAGCAAGTAAGAAAAGTATGACTTCCTCATGCTTCCTCATGCTAATATGTTTCTAATTAATGTGAGTAGAGACTTTTGAACTAAGGAAGAAATTTGTTTCAGTGACCTCCTCTCTTACCTGCATATACATACACATTGACAGCAATATGTGCTGCAAATACGTTCACACAGACATTTGTAATTTTGGTCGTTTTTCTCAAAATTTTATCTTCCAATTAACTACTTGTCTACACTATAGAACTCCACCTGCAAAGGATGGAAATCTATAGGAATGCGAAATGAATGGTAATAAAGAAATGACTATTTTTACATTTTTAGTGGGGCTGATATAGAAGCATATCACCTACCAAAATGAGGTGATAATGCTAATTTTGATAAAGTGGTAACAGCGGTGTCATACTGATTGCAGACATATTATAACTTTTTTTATACCATTTTCAATTGTGTAGTAACTTTGATTTTGCAGACCATAACCAGACAGACATTTATAGCAGCAAAATAAATGGACAGCACGTTAATATAGTACAGTGCTTTTGTGGATGTATAGGTAAGTTAATATTTTACTATGTGGAAACTGCAAATTGCATTTGTTAGTTATGAGAATATTAGTAAGTAAATGTTTAGTTTGCAAACCTATCTTATCTGCTTTATTTATTACAGATTTTACAAGATGCAGGAGCATTCACAGCTTGACCAACCAGGAAGCATTGCCAAGGATTCCATTCTGTAGGTAACACTGGCTGGTGCAGTAAGAAAAGGCCACGATGCCTAAGCTATTTAAAACTTTCTTACATTGTCATCAGTAGCTGGTTTATCTATTATCACCTCTGGCAGAAGCTGTCCAACAGGCGATGTAGGAACAGATGGTCCACCAACCAGGGAAACCACCCCATTGCAATCCACAGTGCTGTGCATCTTCCCATTCACTGGAAACACTGCCAGCATCCTGGATGACCTACTGGCCTGACTAATGTTACTGTTGCGCCGTTCACCGTGTCTGCGCGGCACAAAGAGAGAATCTCTTCTGCTATCATTGTCTTCAAAAGTGCTGTGCTCATCATCAGCAAAGTCATTTTCTGATCCTATATCCTTTGCTCTACCTCTGAAGCTGAAAAGACTTGTTCTGCTGTTGCGCCTTGGAGAAAACAGGGAGCCTCGAATGCTCAGCAAAGACTGTAGGCAAAAAAATGCATAATTATTAGCTGAAGGCTTAAACTTTGTATTGTTATTAGGATTACATAGTTTTGTTTCAGTTTTTTTCTTACATAAGGTTAACCATGTTTTCCAGAAGTTAAATGCTGCTGTGAAACCTTCGTATGTTTTCCATTATATTTTGCAAACAGAATTACTCATGGATTCTTAAGCTCATGGATTCTTAAGACAAAACCAATTTTGAACACTTCTTGCTCTTAATGTCCGTTAAAGTAGCCGGGTGGTTGCACAATACCCATCAAGCAAAAATGGAATATAAACCTGCACGTGCTTCCATATATGCAGTATCCTTCACATATTGGACCAACCTCCAACAACACTGAAGCAGGAGGAAAATGTGAGGCTACTCTAATGGAAAAACACTACAACATTTTAATAAGAGGAGATACTGTGTAATTGCTCAAAGAAACCCACAGAATCAACTGGAGAATATTTTTAATATGGTTTTTGAGCAATGCTATTAGAACAGGGATATGAGGTTACGTTTCATTCTCTGTGTTTTTTTTTTTTTTTTTTTTTTTTTTTTTTTTTTTTTTTTTTTTACGAGATAGCCTAGCAGCTACAGCACTTTGCGTCAAGCACTGACAACAGTAATAACATTTAATGCAAATCTCAGTGTTTCCTTTCTTTCGGCAGTAGGGTCATATTACTGTACCAGGAAGACTAAGGTAGTTTTGTAATAGCCTATGGTCTTTTAAACATATGCTTCTACTAAAAGTAACTGTATGCAGTACCTGATGTGGAGAAGAGTATTTCTTTTCATATGTCAGCCTATTGCCTTCAATAGACAGTCGGAAGCCTTTCCTTCTGATGCTGTCTTCTGATTCAGACTTGTGAAATTCATCTTCATCTTTTTCCTCTCCTCCAGACTGTTCTTTCTGTTTCCTTTTTTTTCTTCTATTTCTCCTCTCTTTTGCACTCTTGGAGCTCAATTTGGATGCCTCTGAGGAACTCTCTGAGAGCCCGCCTGCTCCTCCTGCAGCGCTGGGCTCCCTGGACTCTGCAGATGCTGTTACTGCCGCTGCCGCCACTGCTGCAGCCTGCCACATTGCAGAACAAATCCATGTCACTCAACAAACCATGATACCAAATGTTTTAAATTTTACTTCTGTAGAACTTTTAGCCCACCTCTCTGGTTCTTAACACTAACAGACTGTATTGATGACTTCAAACTAAAGAAAAATATAGTAAACTATGTATTCCTTGTTTGGAATATTCTTTCTCAGTTATGCCTTGATTGTTCTCAGTAGGATGCAGAATAGAAAATCTGTGAGCTAACTCTGATGTTGGAAGTCCAGCATGGGAGTTTCTGTCTCCATATTCAAAAAACAGAGGTGGAATATCTCTAGAAAAATTCCCTTCATACACTTTTGCATTTCCTTAAATTGTACCTGAGCCGCTTCTTGCTGCTTTTTCAACTGTTCCAGCATCTGTTGAAATTCTGCCTCTTTCTGCTCTGCTTCTTCCAGGGTTGCTTGGTTCTGCTCTTCATAGGCCATGGCAACCACAGCCAGGATCAAATTGATCAGATAGAATGAGCCCAGAAAAATCACAAGCACAAAAAATATCATGTATGTTTTCCCAGCAGCACGTAGAGTCTGGAAATAAGAATACATTTATAAGCAAGAATAGGGTAACAAAAGTTCTGCTTTTAGTATTGTGAAAATTAAGATAACATAATTGATTTTAGGCCTCTTGCTTTAAAGGTGAAAACATATTTAGTCTATTATCCATAAAAAAATCTCACCAGTTGATAAAGGTTTTCCCAGAAGTCTTGAGTCATCAAGCGAAACAGTGACAAGAAAGCCCAGCTGAAAGTGTCAAAACTTGTGTAGCCATAATTGGGGTTTCTACCAGCTTTCACGCATGTGTACCCTTCCGGGCACTGCCTGCAAGGACAAGCTGGGTGTTACCTTATACAGTTATTCTAGTATTGTCATATGGAATATCTAGAAGAAGATTAGGATTAAAAAGTGGAATTTTCTTTAGTTAATCAGACTAGAAATAACAGCAGATGTGATTTTTAATAGAGAATTATTTTAAAGGACACTAAAATTTAAGCAGTAAAGACATATAAAGAAACCTACAGTGAAAAGTTAAATCTAAACTTCTAAAACATAATTCAAATAGTTTCTTTAATTATTAATTTTGTAACTAATGTCAATGTGAAAACTACTGTCTGTTCTTGAACCTGCAGTACTCCTGTGTGCAGCTGGAACTGGAAAATAGCATGTGTTGCCTAGCTGCGGTGTCTGTTGCTTCTCATACCCGGCAGTTACTACACCAATTGCAAATTACTGATTCAGCCATGCAAACACTAAGCTCATTAACCAATCCACTGAGCTCAATGGAAGCCACTCATGCCATTGGCATCAGGAGCTCAAATTCATAGCCCCGTGTAAAATCCTAATATCATCTCCTATGTGAAAGAATGTAGTTGCTCAAAATATAACCCCCTGCCCCACCGTGCGCATCTTAGATCTAAGATGGATCTAATTTATACGCTGTGAAATAATACCATGAAAATTGGTCTTACCCAGCATCAGAACTATTTCCACAAAGCAGAGCATCATTTTGCCCTTCCAGAAAATAAAAATGACCTGTTTAGAAAAAAATTAAAAAAAAAAAAAAATTAATACAATTCTGAATACTAAACTTTTGTTTTTACTACAGCTCTCTGAAATAAATAGTCCAGATCTAAAAGTGTTCAGGTGATTTCAGATGCAATTTTAAACAAGTAGTATTATTTTTTCAGCAGGAGTGTAACTTCAGAGTAAATGCCATTATGAATTGCACAAAGTGCCATCTTTCACAGCTTACTGTTAAAATGTCAAAATGTACAAAAAATGCTGGAAAATGCTGCTGGATGTAAATGAAATGCACCGTTCTCCTTTCAGACTGATTACTACACTAAATCAAACTTTGTGAAATTATACTTTACACTTATTACACTAATTAAATTGTACCTGAAAAAAAAAAAGATACTGTAAATTTATTTTAAGGAGGAAAACTTTCTGATCAGCATTGTCAAGGTTTGTCATTTACAAACACTTTTGACAGTTATAAGTGAGCTCTGCAAAAAACCATCCAGCTGCCAATGGCAGTGCTTACACACTGCAATTAGCCTGCTGGTTGGTGTGAAGCTCTGGTATACATCTAAATCGAATAACTGCAACACCCACTCGGGTACATAGGGTTTCAGGGGTGTATGATGAAATTATTGATAACCTTTGGAAAGAAAAAATGGATTGATTCCACCAAATCACGCTGTAGCTAACCATCCCATAAGCTGTACAGTAATCGTGTATTTAAAGGCCTTTTCAGGTGGTTTAGACAGCAGCAACACTGACCTGTCTGTTCTTAGAGGAGTAAAGAGATGATGGTCCCCTGAGCACCTTCCCAGCTTCCAGCACTTTGGGAGCACAGCAGCTTTGGAGCTCAAGAGTTTTCTTTTTTTCCTTCCTAAGGAGATTTAAGGCCCCCGCTGGATTTCTGCTCCACTGAGCTGGCCTGCCAGCCTCCCTCAGGATGACCTCACCTCAACCTACCATTGCAGCTGAGCTGGGACGTGGCTGTGGCCGCGCACGCTGTGCTGCTGAGCCCGGTCACTACAGTTGGGTTTGAGGAGGTGCCACCAGTCAGGGACTCAGCAGGTTGCTGGCCTCAGGAGGCATACCATATCTGAGCCACTCACATCTCTTATCTCTCCACACTGTTAGCAAAATTCACTGTTCGGACAAGTTAGGCTGTCAGCCGCAAGTAGATCGTGTTTGACACTCTGTGAAGGACTGGGTTTCGGTAGCTAATCGTGCATACAGGGTACAATCTCCTGTACTGAGCAAAGTGCACAGCCCCGTGTGCTGCTGCTGTCGCGTTGGGCTGGCATGCATTGCAGAATTGCACTGTGCTGACCTGCAAGTGGCAAGGGTAGCTGACTCGATGCTGACCACAGCTGACCTCTATGAAAGAAACCTTATTCTGCATGATGCCAGCTAATCATGATTAAGGCATTCTGAAGCATAGCAGCTGGTTGGGAAGAACACAAACCTGACCTGAGAGAGTGTACATGGGGCAGTCAGTAGTGATCAGCACTGCAGCAGCTGAGCTGAACCACGAAAATAAGGCTTGTGTTAAAGCTTTAGACAAGATGTGCCATAAAGCCCTCTGGCCCTGCCAGCTCCATAAGCAACAGCCACCAGGCTTTCTCTGAATACTCTGATACAACCACGTCATGCAGGATGGCAGATGCAAATGCTCCAAATATTATCATGACAGGAAAAATTTTATAACATCACAAGCTGAACAGGCACATGCCCCTAACTAAAGGCAAAATTCACAATGGAATCTTGCCAATGTAATGTGAAAAGTCTCTCACTGCATCCAAGGCACATGGTTGGCTTCCCTTTATTTGACCAGGAAATGTGAAAAAAATCCCTGACAGGTAAGTACTTCACTTTAAGGGGATTTATAGTCGGCTGGGTAAACTTAGGGTAACGACTGAGCATAATTGTTATTGCATGAAACAGATCTTGAAGTTTTTCACACAGACTGAAGAAAACTCTGTGCTTCCGGAGTAAATAGTGGTGAGCACCTCCGAAGGAAATCATCAGTTAATGAGGCTCCTAGGAGTGAGGAGCCTTCCTTCAGTAAAAGGACGAAGATAAAACCTTTGTGAAAGCCAGCACAAAGGAAAGCAGGAACCTTGCAGTTCTTGCAAAATCATCTAGCCCCAGTTGAGCAGGATGCTTGCATAAGAAGCATTTGCAACGCTGGATCAGAGACAAACCCGTGTATGGTGGGGTCAGCACCACCAAACCCTTCAGTGCCCATTAATGATGTTGTGCTGGGACATTTGGGAGAGCACCTGGGCCGGCCTTGAGACTCTCCCCCATTCTGCCAGACTCCACGTCCATGCCTCGGGCCTCTGGTCATTGCTGACTGCAGCTTCCTTCTGCTCCTTTCAAACAACTGAGTATGGAATTTTCTTCTCTACCAGCCTCAGTCTTTGAGAGATCTACACCTACCTGATCAGCCCATTTCTTTCTTTTAGTCTGTTTCCATCTACTTCTGGCTTGCTGGCAATATATTTAAGATGAACTAAACATCTTCAAGTAAGAAACTAAAAGCACTGAAAGAAAATATTTTCTTTTTCTTAAGCTATTTTAAAAAAGTTAATAAAATGCAGAGGCAGAGATAGAATAGTTATTTCAACTCAATTGCAAGGAAAGAAAGAACAGAGCTGGCACAGGGACATCCCAGAAGATTTTGCTAAGCCAAAATATTTTGATCTTATGGACTTAAGCTGCTAAGTACAGCAGAAGAGTAGATAATGTGACCATCACTTGAATAATTCCATAACAATCAATGATGGATTTCAGAACTGCTTTGACAGTCTCCCCTGTGTACCACAGCATACCTTGAAACGCATAATGCTTACTAGGAAACAATGATTAATAACTGAAAAGTGTTGTTTGGACAGTCAGTGCAAGATTTATTTCCCAGAAAATTTGCTTATGACAAACTTGGCAAGATAAACAGATCTAGCATTAATTTTATTAGATTTGATGTCTCAAAAAGAACGTGGAAAAAAAAGTGTTTGGCTCACTAATGTCAGCAGTGCTTACATGAAGTCTCTCTAAATGGTATTTCCAAAAACTTAGGGCTTATATGACTTCCCCCCCCCCCCCCCNNNATACACATCTATTGACATAAAAATAATTACAATTCCTACAAGACAGTGCCATTGCACTGCCAAGACCCTTCTTACTATCCTGTGAAACAACTACTTGAAGAACCATTTCTGTATCCCAGCTGCCAACCCAGAAAAAGACAACAGGAAGCTGTGAGACTACTTTTCTCTGTGAGATTGCCTGTAAGCGAGGACAAGCTTATTAGCTTCGTAATAAGACTCATAATTTCATAGTAAATATGAACTCCTGCCTAAATATTGCAAAGGCTGAAGCAGCCATTGATGCAGCATGATTTTTTAAGGGGGTTTCAGGTCTCCTTGAAGTCACATGAAATCAGAGATTGAGTTGATAGATTCTTTGTCAAACAAACCAACCAACCAACCAACAAACAGAAAATGAAGTTTGACCTTGAAGACTTCAGTCTTCCTTACTTAACCTTTGCTGTACACTACGGCATGTGTTCAAGCAAAGTGAGTTTCACAAAAAGATTATATCCAAGTTTAAGAAATTAAGATGAAAATCAGTCA